>JAGFMF010011406.1:7389001-7412937 GCA_019455555.1 Galemys pyrenaicus | reverse complement strand
CCTTGTCTCCTCATTTTTGGTTTCTGTGTCTTTATTGATGTTATTGTTATTATTATTATTGTTCTTATTCCTTTCCTTGATCCTCCTTTGGTTCCCTTAGGTTAAGGCTTTTTGTCATCTGTCATTGGATGGGTTTTCTTCTAGGTCATGTTTTCCAGGGCATAGCCTACTTGAGTGCAGGTTTCATGCAGGGTGGCCTGGCTCTTCACCCTGTATGAAATAAAGGCCCATGGGCACTCCCAGTTATGTACAGTGGTGGCAGTGGCCACTTACTTCTGGTCTCCTGCTTTAGTTTTGGCCTCAGGGAGTAAAGTACTTTACCTGTCTGTTTTTAAAAGCTTTCTATATTTTGTCTTGCATTTCAGATGTTTTTAGTGCCCACTGTATTTCAGGATACTGAAGTTAGAGTATTGCTGGAAATGTAAATCTCCGTTTTTCGTTTCAGTGCTGACCTTCTGAATATGCTTTTATTCTACCTTGCAGCTGTTATTTCTTGTTTCCCCAAGAAAAATTAGTTTCTGACAATGGAAGCCAGGAGAAAAATAGAATTCTCTGAATGGATTTACTTTCTAGGAAAATAGAAATTCTTCTAGCTAACTCTACAAACTAGCCAGCTGAGATAGCAGTCATTGAACATGTGTTTACTGAGCACCCAGGTGCTAAGGGATGGAAGAGCTGTCTAGCAGACAGGACTGCCTCTCTTATTGACAAACAAACTCATAAACCTGCATCATAGATTCCATGATACTTGGATAGGAAGGGCCAAAAACAAAAACAAAACCAAAAAACAAAAAAACAACTCCCTTAGATTCTCATTTGTAGAAGAGTAAATTGGTGGCTAGAGATAGTGTTTCTTTCAGGGTCACAGAGCTGGCTAGCTACACCTGGAACTTTCCTCAGTGATATAAATGTAGAAACTCATTATTATTAAAAAATATTCTTGTGAATTCATACAGACTTTTTTCCCACTGGACATTTACTGAACATCTTTTTTATACCAGATCCCAGGATGCCCTTTAACTAGTAGGTACTAAGTAAATGGGCCACGCACATACACATTGTCTGCATGTAGAAACAAACTCTCAGCTACTTACAAGTATCTCTCAACACTGAACATAATGGGTGTAAGGGTTTGTGGCTGGTAGAAGAGTGATGACACAGGAAATGTCATTATGGAGTTTATGGAACTTGGCTAGGATGGGCTGAGCCCATGACCCAGTGAGGGAAGGAAATCAGTGAGAACTGGTCACTAGTATGTATTTCAGTGCCAACACTGCCTCATACCAGCTGTTAGCCTAGCTCTAAGCCTCAGTTTCCTCTCTGCAGAATGTGAGGTACTGCTTCTGAGATCTAAGCACCAAGACACGCTGACCTTGCCTTTAAGAACAAATGTGAAAAAACTAGAAAAGGGATTTCCACAACGTCTTAAGCAACAAGAAAAAAACCCATCCTTAATCCACAATGCCAGGAAGCCTGGGTGGATCTAGGACTGATGTCTCCATAGCCTGGCTTAGGTTATGGAAGACAAACAGCCATTCCCATGTGCCCACCATTTTTCCTAAGAGAAGGAACATTGCTAAGTTTTGTCTTTTGCTCTCATTCCTTAAATGAAAGTTACTATCACGTAGATTGCCTAGCCACTAGGGGGCCAGAGTCATCATAAAATACTTCCCTTAGCGATAAATCATAAAAATCTTAAAATATCTTGAAGCTGGGGGACCTACTTTTGTGAAACCAAATATTTTTTGAGTATAGAAGCCAACAAAAATAAACAAGGACAACAAACAAAACAAATATTTTGACACCCCAGGAAAAAGCCATAGCTTATTGTTTCATGAATGAATGGTCCAGCTCGGCTCCCAAAGACAACTCTACTCATTCCAAAACTGTCAAAGGTAATTTTTCATGACTTCAAAGTTAGGTTTTGAACTCTTTTCCAGTTCCCACAACGGAAGCCGTAATCCTGGTCAGGTCCATTTGAATCAGTTTGTACATGAGCATAGTAGCTGAGGGGTGAGGATGTGGTTGGCAGAGATGGGTTATGTGGATCCCCATGGTTTATGGAGAATATGGGTGGGCTGGAATGAAGGGTTCCTTTGCAATGAGAACCTCTTATGTCTCATGCATGGAAGGTAGCATCTCAGATGAACCCGTTTGTTCGAACCTATGATATAGTTCTGCCTCTCTGTTCCACTCTGAGGGCATGAAGAAAGTTTGCTTATTGAGGAGAATGAATTGGACACAGATGCTGCAGGCTGTGGGCTTGCCCCGGCTTGCCCATCTTCCTGGCAAGACAAACAGTTATTAGAAGCTGGTGACGACTCTCCGTGTCTGGGGACTAGCTGTCTGCATTTCTAGGAGCCGACTCCTTCCCAAGGGGAAAGAAAGGTGCCAGGCTATGGAAGGGTCCAATTATTGCCGGCTCTATTTTGCAGATGATTGCCTTTGAGAGAAGTATGTGTTATAGAGTCAAACTTGGCATTTTTAATTAACATAAAAGAATCTCAGTTCTTACATGTTGTGTACATGTACAGAAAAAGAGAATTCTTTACATACCTCTCAGGAAACGTCTCCAGAGCTGCATTACCATTCTCAGAGTCTTGGACAGTGTCTTGTGGATAATTGCAAACAATTGATTTCACAATGAATTTTTATTTTTTATTATTATTTACTATTGTATTATTTCCTTGAAGTAACAGTGGTTCACAACATTGTGTATAATTTGTGGGTGTAGGTTCACACCTATTTAGATGTTTAATAGCATCTAATAGTTAATCATCAAAGAACCAATAATCCTCTACCACATCCCACTGGGCTCCCGCCCCATTCTTGTTCCTTCCCCTCCAACTCTAGCCCTTCTTTTGGCTTTAGTTCCACAGTCAGACTTCTATGGTTTGTTTTGGTTCAGTTTTTTTGTTCTTTTGTTTTGCTTCTTTATATTCCACATATGAGTAAAATCATCTGGTGTTTGTCTTTCTCTTTCTGACTCATTTTGCTCAGCAAAATCCCCTTCTGTTCTATTCATGTTGTTGCATATGGCAAGAGTTCATCTTTTTAAATAGATGATTAATATTCCATTGTGTATATATACCACATCTTTTAATCCACTCATCTTTTGTTGGGTACTTAGGTTATTTACTTTATCTGGCTATTGTAAATAGTGCTGCAGTGAGCTCAGGAGTGTGTATATCCCTTCATATCAGTGTTTCTGTATCTTCGAGGTAGATACTTAAGCATGGGATTGTATATAAGATAGATCTACTTTGAATTTTTTTAAAAATTGAAACCTCCATATTGTTCTCCATTGGAGCTGAACCAATCAACATTCCCAATAACCTTGTGTAAGGGTTTTCTTTCCTCCCCATCCTCACCAACATTGGTTGTTTCTGGTCTTTTTGGTATAGACCATTCTCATGGGTGTTAGACGGTACCCCTGGTGGTTTGATTTACATTTCCTTAATGAAAAATGATGATGAACATTTTCATGTGCCTGTTGACCTTCTGTATGTCTTCTTTGGAGAAGTATCTATTTAGCTCTTCTGCCCATTTTTTTTTTTTTTGGGTTGTTTTCTTTTTGTTGAGTTGTATGAGTCCTTTGTAGATTTTGGATATTAGCTCCTTGTCAGATGTATCATATACTAATATCTTCTCCCACAGTAAGGAATCTTTTTTGTTTCAATGATAGTTTCTTTCTTTGTGCAAAAATCTTTTGATGTGGTCCCAGTTGTTTATATGTGGGCTTTTGCATCCCTTGCGATTGTAGGCGAGTTCCCAAAGACATTCCTGACATCAGTGTCATGGATTACTTTGCCTTTATTTTCTTTTACTTTTTAAAAAAGATTTATTTATTTATGCATACAAGAGCTGGGGCACAGGCCAGAGTCATGGTAGATGAGAGGATTCGCCAGAGCCAGAGTGGGGAGCAGAACAGGCAGATTGACTAAAATACACTGCTGAGGGGAGCAGCGGGCGAGGCAGAAGTCTGCTGTGCCATGGGGTCCCCACCCTGACTGGGGATCGAACTTGCGCTACTGTGCTGTAGATGCTTCACGGAGCGGTGCTCAACCTGCTGCACCACCAGGGAGGCCCCCATTTGCCTGTGTTTTCTTCTGTGTATTTTATGATTTCTTCTATGGAGTTTGTGGCTTCTGGTGTTGATGCATTTTAAAAGTAATTTTGTATATGGTATGAGACAGTAGTCTGCTTTCATTCTTTTTTTGCATGTGACTGTCCAGTTTTCCCAACACCATTTCTTGAAATTCTTTTGCTTTTTGCCTTAAGCAATAGCTTCATGATCTTGAAGTTGACTCCCAAATTTACACTGCAGTCTTGATATCTCTTCCAGGATTCAGGTTCATGTGGAATATTTACAAATAGTGTTTCTTTCATGTTAACTTTGAAGTAGCCAAACATAAAACTCAGCTCTGCTTTATTATTCCACCTCCAACAAACACTCAAGAGACTCCAGACAACCAACAAACCTGGTTTTCCTTTCTTATTTCTCTTTTTCTGTTAATGACAGAACCGTTGTGCAAGATGCTGCTGTCTCTGCCTTCTCTTTGACACTCACCCTTATCCAATCAGCCTCCAGTTTCAGCTAAAGTCGCCTCCCTTTTTCCTTTTTCTTTCTCTCCCATCCTCCTAGCAGACTTCTTCCATGTTCTTGCTTCTTTGTGTCAACAGCTCAGATGTGATAGAATGTATCCATGGAGGCTGTTAGACCTTCTCACCCCATGCAGATTATAAAGTTGGGGTTGCCTCTATGTTGTTACTCTTCTCTTGGTCCACTCTGTAATTGTCTCATCCCTCTTATTCCTACAGTCTCAGGTGCACTCTTAGCTATTTAATGCCTTATTCCTGCTCACCATCCATCTAAGACTCCACATGGTCTACAACTTTCTGCTTCAACTTCCCTTTGTGACTCATTCTTTCACTTTCTCTGCAACAGTTTTACCTGTCTATTGATTTGAGCTGACATTCCCTTCTCCAGGCAAGGTCTTCTAATTAATCATCTACCTACCTCATCCTGTAATTTACAGCTAGTCCACGAGACGTTCTATATTCTTTTGTAATCATTAGTTGGAATCACAATCCTAACATTTGATTATTTCCTTCAGTGTGTATTTCTTCATTCTATTCTTGGGACTACTGTCCTAGAGTCAAATAGGATATGATTAGGATCTGATTTGTGAGACACCTCCAACAACTATTGTCATATCTGGAAGTAATGCAGGTGAGAAGTTATGAATTTGCTGCCCTGAGGTCAGAGGGGCATCTCAGTTTTATAATCTCAGTTCTACTGTGCACTGGTTGCATGACCTGAGCTCAGCAAATGCTTTAGCCCTTCTCACCCCCTGTCCCCTCATCTGTAAAGCTGAATAACAGTAGTGCCCAGTCCACATGGTTGCTGTGTGCTAAGGGGAAGTGTGAAGTAAAGAACTTAGCATCCTGACTGGAAAGCCGGGCACTGAGGATGTGGCACATGCCACGAGAGATGTGAATGTTTTTTCCAGGAAGCACACATGAAAATTTTAATTCTGACACTAGAATTCATGGCCCTGAATTTCAGACAAAGTTTGAAACTCATCGATAAACCCTTGCATTAGATTTCACATGTTAACGACAACCACGACAAAGACTTTGCTCTGAATTAGTCTGCATGTGTTTAAATTCTGACTCTGACACTCGTTGGTTCTGCATCTTTGAACAAGTGAATTTCTCTCACTAAGCCTTCATTTTTCTCATTGGAAAATGGAGATTTCTTAAAATATTAAAAATGGATCTGCCATATGACCCTGTAATTCTACTCCTAGGTATCTATTTAAAGAATACAAAAACACTAATTTGGAGGGAAATATGCACTCCTGTGTTCATTGTAGCACTATTTCTAATAGCCAAGCTATGGAAACAATGTAAGTGTCCCAATACAGATGGATGGATTAACAAGATGTGGTATATAAATACAATGGAATATTGGGGTCTCCCTGGTGGCACAAGCAGTTAAGCACTGCACTGAAGCATCCACAGCCACTACAGCACGAGTTTGGTCCCTGGCCAGGGAGGGGACCCACATGGCACAGCAGATATCTTCTGTCTTTCCTGCTGCTTCCCTCAGCAGTGTATTTCAGCTAATCTGCCTGTTCTGTTCCCCACTCTGTCTCTGGCAATTCCTCTCATCCTCCACATCTTTGGCCTGTACCCCAGTTCTTGTATGCAAATAAATAGCTCTTTAAAAATAAATAAATACAATGGAATATGACTCAGCTTTCCAAAAAGATAAACTCTTGCCATTTGTGACAATATGGTTAGAGTTGGAAGGGATTAGGCTAAGGGAAAAATGTCAAGAGGAGAAAAACAAATACTGGATGGTGACATTTACATGTAGACTGTAGAGAAACCAAACGAAAAGACAGGTAAAGCCAAACTAAGAACTAACATCAGAAAAATGACCATAGAGGCTACCAGAGGGGAATAGGAGATGAGAGCAAAGTGGGGAGGGGACACAGTGGACTATGGGGATGGACTGTGGTGCTTTGGTGGTTGGTGTGGTGTAGCAACAACATCTGAAGCAAGAGATCCTCCCTCTACTTCTGAAACACTGATAAGAATGTAAACCAGGGGCCTCCTGGTGGTGTAATGGGTTAAGCACTTCACTATGAAGCTTCCACAACCACTGCAGCATGAGTTTGATCCCCGGCCAGGGAGGGGACCCACATGGTGCAGCAGACCTCTCCTGTCTCTCCTGTTACTCTCCTCAGCAGTGTTTTTCAGTTGATCTGCCTGTTCTGCTCCTTGCTCTGTCTTTGGTGAACCCTCTCACCTGCCCCCTTCACCACACACACACACCTCCGGCCTGTACCCCAGTTCTTGTATGCATAAATAAATAAATCTTTATATAAAAAAGAAGCATGTAAACCAATGTTACCTCAACTGAAAGTGATGAAAATGGGTAGACTAATATTACCCACTTTTTATTGTTGTAGGGAGAATAAACAGGTTGGCATGGGACGTGCCCCACGTTTAGTAAATACTGTTATATTCAGAATACTAAAGTTAATATCACCAGGCACTTATCAGCAAACATGGTTGATTTAGCAATTATGAATTCATAATTCTTGCCCAACTGGGTCTTCTTGCTCTTGCTGCAGAGCGAATGGGTTGGAGATGGGGGGGAGGTGTGCTCTGTGCTCTGGAGTGTGGCAGAGTATTGTCTTCTTTCAGAAGTGTCTGCACAAACCTAGACCACTGAGGGGACCTTGGGATTACAGAGCCTGCAGTTATTTCCATGTGGAATAAAGTATTTGGGACTGGGGTGGAGATACCTATTTCTAGAGAGTTTCTATATGTGCTGGACACAAAGATCTCTTATTATAGAATGCTATGGAAACTTGTCTTTCTCAGACCATTTAGGAACACTAAACTTGAGTCCCACTCTCATTTATTGAGATGCGGGGACTTGACCTTGACTCACAATTTAAGTATAGGCACCTTAGATTCTGCCACATAGCCTGAGGTGTGGGGATCTCCAAAGGAGGTGAGACCTGTGGGAAGATCATGGAGTCCTGGTGAGAGAGTAACCTGGAGTGAAGAAGATTCCAGGGACAGTTCACTTAAGCACAGGGCTGGGGAGAATCAGAGGTCTCCAAGGGTGCAGGCTCTCCCTCCCCAGCCCTTGCTCCCAAGATTGCTCTGGAAAGGGCTAGGTGCTAAGATCTCTCGGAGGCCAATGTCTCTGCTGTGGGACCTCCAGGGACAGGAGAAGGTCCCTGGAGGCAGATGGCCAGGAAGAGGCACTGTGGTTCTAGGCAGTACCCATTGGGAGCCCAGAGAGCAACCAAACTGACCTCAGGGCAGTGAGGCCATACGGCTCCAAGCCAGGGGCTATAGGCTGCATTTCATATAGGGCTGGACTCACATAGTACGAGCTTCTACCTCTCCATAAAGGGCACTGTAATAGCATCTACGCCTAGATTGCTAAGCGCCTAGAACTTTGCCTGGCACAGAGTAGGTGCTCAGTAAATGTTAGCTGTTATTGGGCCTTCCTGGTGGTGCAACAGGTTGAGCGCTGCACTGTGAAGCATCCGTGGCACAGCAGTGCGAGTTCCATCCCTGGACAGCAAGGGAACCCACATGCCACAGCAGACCTCTCCTGTTCCATGCTGCTCACCTCAGCAGTGTATTTCAGTCAGTCTGCCTGTTCTGTTCCCCACTCTGTCTCTGGTGAACCCTCTCACCTCCTGCACCTCTGGCCTGTACCCCAGCTCTTGTGTGTATAAATAAATAGATCTTTTTAAAAAAAAAAGTTAACTGTTATTGATGGAGAGCAGTCTCCCAGCTGGGACTCCTGGAGGGAGCAGTCAGGAATGAATCTTGGGAAAGAGCTGGGCACTTTGAAGTCGGGTGATCCATGTGAACCATGGTGCTCACTGGAGGCTTAAAACAGGAGGTATCTGAATAACATGCACACAGGATCTGTTTCCTCACTAGCTCTTTGCCTGTCCCCCTGGCCTCTGATCCTGTGGCTGGACCCAGCAAAAACACTGGTTCATATAAAACTCATGGTTGATTCATCTGTATCAAACTGATGCTCAGCTCTGGGCTTGTTGAGATAGACTGTTCTGGGGCAGTAGGAAGAGTATTCTGAAAAGGCCTAACTGTTGCCTGTCCTTTGTATTTGGTGCAATATATGTTAGTATATGTTAGGACAACTTTCGCTTGGTTTCCTTCACATTGTTTTATCAGGGGAGAATGCTCTCTTTCATTACAGCAGCTCATCTCCTTGTATCTTCTGAAATCCCCTTCCTGCTGAAATCCTATTCAGTTTATTTTGCACTAAATCATTCCTTGCTCCCAGCATTTTTAAAGAATACATTACCCTTGGTCATTATTCCATTCTGTGATAATTCATGTCCCTTTGCTTCCTTTATTGTGGTGTTCTTTGAGAGAGTATGTATACACAATTAGGTTTCTCCTGTTTATCATTTTATCCCCCATGGGGTTATGTAAAAGTTACTAAAATTGCAGTGACATCCCAGAAGTAGGCAATATTATTATTTCCAGTTTGCAGATGAGAAAACTGAGACTTAGAGAAGGGAAATGCCTTGCTCAAGGCCACTCAGCTGGCAGGTGAAGGAGCCAAGATCTAGGTACCCAAGAGCCAGCCTCACCCACTACACTCTATTGACATTCATGAGACGGACCTAAATGTCTCATGAAGTGAATGTGGTCAGCTTCACAGGCCTTGTGCTGAAGGTCTACGATACTTATTCCTGGAGTGATGGACTATTTTCCTTCTGAAAAGACTGTGTCTAGAGATTGCCAAACTCAATGTGTTCTTGGATTAACTGTCATTGCTTTAAGAAATTTAAAAAATTATGAAAAGCTGCCAGAAGATAGAAAAGGAAGCATCACAGATGGATCTTTCTAGGACTGTCAGATATGAGTAAAATTGTAAATTATAAGACCCTCAACTTGAAAAAGTTTGAATAAACGTATGATCAGTGTTGGGAAGGCATTGCTTCTGTCTTCCCAGCTAACACTGCAGTCCTTGCTGAGTAATCTCCCCAGGAGCTTTAATATATAGGGCCTATTCATGGTTTAGAAAAATGACCTAGTAACTCATTTTCTCTTTTCTGTTAAAGTCATTGAATTGAATCATCCTCTCGATGAAACTCTTAAAATCCATTAATGAATATATTAGTACATTAACAGATTACCATGATATCCATCTAGATTTAAATATTTATTGGCCAAACAGGAGATGTGATTAAATCTCCTCATGAAAATCAATCAAAACTGACCCCAAAGTCTTGTGTTATAAATAGTGTCACATACCAGCCACACTCACCCTCTCATCTGCTTTTTTGGCACTAAATTCAGTCAGCTGAGACCAAGCTACCATGTAAGGAACAGATTAAACTAACATCCATCAAGGTGAAAGGTAATTATTACTTGTGTCAGACAACACCTGTTTTTGCAGCATTCCTCAACTTAGTTAAACTGGAGACAGGCTAAACTTTCCACTGAATTTTCCACTTGACAGTTGCTCCAGGCGCTGTGTCTGTAGAACTCCCTGGCTATGTTTACATTTTTGAGGCAGATTAAAAATGTCATCTGTGAAATATAACTTGAAAATCTCAAACTGTAATATATTAACATATATAAATATAGGGGCTGAATGGAAGTTAAATGCAAAGAAAAGGCAAACCCTTAGTTGCTTCTCAAGCAGAAATCTTTCATCATACAACTTTTATGATGTTAAATGTGCAGATTGTCCATAGATTCCTTCATATTTCAAATCAGAGTGTTTTTGATCACTCTTCACTTAACAGTTTCAGGACTATTAATCATTTTTTCAAGAGCTTGTGGAATTTTCTTACCAATAGAGAGCCAGAAATAGATGCCATTTGGAATACGTGAGTTCTGGGTATCCTTTTAATAGTGCCACTTCCATTCCCTATGATGACATTTTTACCTGAGAAAGCAAACTCTGACCTGCGGCAAACATCTGGATGAGGTTTTTTTTCCCTTCTAATTGAAAAGTGACACTTGTATGGCTACTGCAAAAGTGCTGATGTCATTGCCAAGTACCTTGCTTGTTTGTACCTTGATAGAAATTAGGCCAACAGAAAGGAGGAAGAGGCCTTGCCAGATGTTTAAACTGAGACACATTGTGTACATGTCCAAGAGACAAAAGAAGAAAAAAAGAGCACATGCTAACTCCCCTCTCTTGGGGAACGTTTTCAGGGTGTTAATTTTACTCTTCACATCTGTGTTGACTTCAACCACGATTTCTTTTGACAGGCTCTAAATACAGGTTCCAGCCCGATGAGGTGGAGGGGAGGGCAATGCGAGTCTTCCCTTTAATACAGTATAGACATTAAAAGACACTCAAGATTCTTAATTCTTGGGCTTAGAGTGATGAGTATATATTTTTCAAACTCCTGTATTCATCTCCAACTTCTCATTCTCCACATGTGCTCCCATTCCGGGGCCTCTGATGTGCTTGAATCTGGCCCGTCCTCTGTCCTCCTCCTCCAGGATGCCTCTTCTGCTTTCACTCAGACCTTTATCACCTCACCCTGGCTGATGTGGTAGCCCCCTCTCTTTCCCCAATCCAGTCTCTGTCTATTCCCAATCTGTGTCCTAGGTACCAGCAGTCATTTGTCCCAAACACGAATTAGAAGGTCTCTCTTCTATTAAAAATATTTAACCCATCAATGACATGATTGCAGTTCTCTTCCGATATTATGGACTTCAAGGCCTTGTGTATCTGGCCTCAACCTTTTAACCCAGCTGTATCAGTTAGGATGCTTTTGGTGGCAGTAATAGAAATTACAAGTCAAACAGGAAGTCCACTATTAGAGTCAACTGCCCGCTGTTTCAAAGACTTGGTGAGATGGTAAAAAGCAAGTTCTTCCCACCCTCCTGCTCTGCCCTCCTTGGTGCAGACTTTACCCTCAAGCTGGATAGCAGGATGACTGGAAGATTTCTAGCTTCACAGTCAGACCACACTGCACACAGAGCAGAGGGAGCTGGAAACGTTGCTCAGAGCCCCTTCTTTCACTGGCGAGAACTGGGCTCCTGTCCTTCCCCAGTTAGCCACTGTTGAGGGACTGCCATTGTTTTCAGGCCACTGAGTCCCATCCTACACCCAAGTGGGGAGTGGTGTCAGCTTCTTGACTTTATGGGGTTTTGACTTTATGGGGTTAGAGGAGGCACCTGAACAAAAATAGGATTTTATTAAGAAGGAATCTGGGGAAACTGACACTGGAGCAGAAATAGTGCCTACCACGGGGGCACGTGGAGATGTATATTGTTCCCCAACCCACCTAGCCTCACCTTTGTATTTGTTATCAAGAATGTCTCGCTTCCTTACTTTTTTCTGGAAAACTCTTCTCTATACTTTATGATTGCATTGGTTTCTTAATGCTGCTGTCACAAATTACCATAGACTTAGTGGCTTAGAACAACAAAAACTCATTATATTACAGTTCTGGAGGTCAAAGTCCAAAATGAATCTTGTGGGGCCAAAATAAAATGTTGGCAGAAGTATATTCTTTGTGGAGATTGCCCAAATTCCTTGGCTCATGGCTACCTCATTCTAATATCAGCTTTGGGCATCACAACTTCTCTTTCTCTTTTTTTTCTTTATTGAGGTAACATTGGTATTATGCTGTATAAAATTTAGGGGACTGGGTTCACACCTCCTCAGACCTTTTCTCCAGCAAAACATCCATGTTCCTTTACCATGGACTGTTGGGTACCCTCTTTCTCTAGTAGCCTCAATTCTTTAGTATATTTCTAGGGTTTGTTTGGGTTTCGTTTTGTCAGTTCCTTTGTTATTTTAATTTTTCTCCTTATTCTACATACGAGTGAAGTCATCTGGTTTTTGTCTTTCTCCTTAATTTATTTAGTGTGAACTCCTCCAGTTACATTCACGTTGTTGGAAAGGGCAAGTGTTCCTCTTTAATTTTTAATGGTTGTGTAGTATTCTATTGTGTTTATATACATCTTGTTAATCCACTTTGGTGATCTCTATTACTTGGCTGTTGTAAATAGTGCTACACTGACAACTTCTTTTTTAATAACGAGGCAGGAGGGTCAAAAAGAGAAGCTGTCAGTATAGCACTGTTTACAATAGCAAAGTTATGGAAATATCTGAAGTGGGTTAACAAGATGTAGATAGTATTCCATTGTGATGTGTTGTAGTCCATTGTGAATTATCTTTACCATTCTTCTCTGATCACATGGGCCTACTGAGATAATTCAGAACAATCTTTCATCTCAGTCTCCCTAGCTAAACTGCATCTGTTAAGTCCCTTTTGCTACACAATATAGGCACAGGATTTAGGAATAGGATATAGATGTCTTTGGGAGGGTCATTATTTTGCTCACCACAGTGACCTCAGAAAATACCATCTTGGCACTATCATCCTTGACTCTTTAAGAAGGGTCACTATGGGGGCATTCCTGGTGGCACAAGGGAGTAAATCTCAGCACTATGAAGCTATCTGCAGCCACTGAAGCATGAATTTGATCCCCTGCCAGGGAGCTGACCCACACGGCACAGCAGACCTCCCCTGTCTCACCCGCTGCTCCCCTCAGCAGTGTATTTCAGTCAGTCTGCCTGTTCTGCTCCCCTCTTTGTCTCTGGTGAATCTGCTCACAAATGCCCCTCCGCCCCTACACCTCTGGCCTGCACCCTAGCTCTTACATGCATAAATAAATAACCCTTTTTTTAAGGTAATTGGTTGAAACATAAGGATGAGATTGGAACGAGGCAGGACATTTGCCAAACTTGGGGCGCTGGTCTTGGTGTATGTAACCTCTCCTCTCTGTCCAGGGAAGGCTGAAAGTGATGGTCTGTGGACCTGCTTTCTGGGCATGTTTTCTTACTTCCCTTTCCTTGTTTTTTGACCTGATCTTGAACTTCCTTCAGGTCTGAGTCAAAAAGTCTTTAGACCAATCCATTGTGGCTTCTGGAGGCGTTCACTAAAGGAAATGAAGAGGAAATTCTACCCACAGGATGAAGTATTGGTTTTATCTACCCTCAGGTTACAATGGTTTTTCTAGTTTGAGTCCTTTTTTCTGATCATATGCTGCTTGGACCTGGGCTCTCATCTGTCAACATAAGTGGTACAGGTCATGCCAGAATGCATTCTCTTCTCTCTCTCTAAATGTTTATCATGCACTGCTAAGCACTGGTCGTGGACATCACCACTGAAGCACATGGTTCCTTAGACATGCACTCTGAGATGTGGGAGATTCTTGTCAACCAGTTTGTTCACAAATGTTCCCAGGAACATCCAGAAGGAAGTAGGGAATGGGACAGGAAGGGGATAGGAAGTCAACCACAGATGTTGTATCAAGTGAAGTCCCATAGAGGGTCAGTCTCCCTAGGGTGCTCTGAGACACGCAGGTCTTCCTGGATTGTCCATACTGGAGAAATTGTTATTGGTTAAGGGCTTCCTCCAGGGAGACATAAATTCCCAAGCACTTCTGGCTCTCTAGGATACCCAGGGAAAACAATTCTGACAGTCCAAGGGGACCTCTCCATCAAAAGGCACAGGCACGTTTATAATGAAAGCCCACCAGGAGTCAGTACACTTGGAGATGGCGCTGGGCACCAGGCAGGTGTGGGCAGAACACTGACACCCCTTGCTTCACTGGGGAAGCGCCTCTGTTCAGTTGTTGCCTCTTATGTGGCCTCATCTTCTGCCCTTTCAGCTTACCCCAGCCTGTTGCTATTAGTCCCACTCCCAAAAGGACTTCTGTGACACCTTGACCTCTAGAGAAAGTGATCTTCACAAGCCCTGCCACAGTATGTAGGCATCAGGTCACACTGTGCTTCTTCTTGTGTTGTCTAGGCCTTGGAATCCTGAAGGAACAAGCCCATTTCCTGAAGTCTCTTGTGCTGGCTTTCTACTCACCTCAGGAAAAGCCTGTTTCTACCAAAAAGTGCTTCCTTACCTGAGGATGGTCAATGTATGTTTCTGAGGGAGGCCAGGGTTCCACCCTTTGTTTATTGTTGTGGGGAAGACTTCTGAGCCCCAGACAGTGGAGGATGCCATTTTGTCCCTGTGTAATCACCGTATCTCCCTTGAGGATTCTTCCTTCCTCTCCCATCCTTGGAATTTGACTCTGCTCTTGATATCGCTCCCTTGATCAATATTTCTCTATCATTCAGCAAAGGCTGCTTCTGCATTTGAGGGAGACACTTTCATCCAAGCTTCAAACTCTTTTCCCCTAAGGTTCTGTAGTCAATTGGGTATTGACAAATGATGTTGTCTATTCAGGTGATAGTCCAAATGAAGGACTTTCTGAAAACACATCATTATTTTCTATTTTCTGAAATTTTATTAATTTATCAATCATTTACATAACTATATAATTTGGGGGGGGCACAACTTTACACACACCGTGTGCATGTTCTTCACTCACCCTCTACCAAAACTCCTGTGCCCATGTTTTACTCCTTTCCTTCCCTTCTCCCCTACTTTATTCCACTAGGGAATGAGTGTATTTTTCAGTCTAAGACTTACTTTTGCTATGCTTTATTAGTTTATTTTCTTTGGTTATATATATTCCATAAATTAGTGAAACTATGAGGTAACTTTCACTTTCTGACTTACTTCACTTAGCATAATCACCTCAAGATCTACCCATTTTGTTCCCAAAGGCACTGTTTCATCTTTTTAAATAGCTGACTAGCATTCCATTGAGTATATTTACCACAATTTCTTTAGCCAGTCATCTGTTTTTGGGCACTGAGGTTGGTTCCATGACTTGGCTATTCTGAATAATGCTGCTATGAACATAGAAGTACATTAATTTCAGATAAGATTTTTCTTTTCACATTTTAAAAGGACAAGTTTATTAGGAAAAGGAGAAAGAAAAAAAGAGGCACCTGAATAGTCACAGGTGGACAGGGGAACTACATATTAGAATTTTCATACTCTTTGGGGAAAATCCTAGCAATGACATTGCTGGACCACACAGTATTTCCATTTTTATTTTTACAAGAATCTCTATATCATTTTCCATAAAGGGCCTGCACCAAATTACATTCTTACATACAACATTGAATGAGAGTTCCCTTGTTTTCCACATCTTTCCCGACATTTGTTATTTCTAGTCTTTTTGATATAGGTCATTCTCACAGGGGTGAAGTGATATCCTCATTGTGATTTTGAAACATAATTCCCTTATGGTAAGTGATGTTGAATTCCTTTTCATGTGTCTGTAGGTCATTTGTTTATTTTCTTTGGAGATGTGTCTATTTTGCCCACTTTTGACTGGGTTGTTTTTTGGTTGAGCCATATGAGTTCTTTATATATTTTGAAAATTATTCCCTTTTCAGGTAGTGATGTCCAAATATTTTCTCAAAGTCTGTAAGTTGAATTTTGTTGCTTTTGTGTGTGTGTGTGTATGTGTGTTTTTGAAGTACAAATGCTTTTTAGTTTGATGCAGTCTTTATTGTTTATTGTTGCCTTTGTTTCCCTTGCCTCTAGGGTTACCTCTTCAAATATATCTTTGTGGTAGATGTCCAGGAATGTATCACTTACATCTTATTACAAGTCAGTTACTTCAGTATACTTAAGCTGATGGAAAGTAACAAGAATAGTAAGTATAATAGAGCTAATATTAGAAGATTTTACTAAGTACCAAGTTCTTTACGTGCAGCATTTCATTTAATTCTTTATCCTCTCACAGTCCTACCAGCTGGGGACTTTCAGAATCACCATTTCACTGAGAAAATTTAGGCTCAGAGAAGTTAAAAAATGCCACAAAACTTGTGGAGTGAGCCTTGAATCTAGGTCTGTCTGAGTCCATAAATTTCATATTCTGAATTATTACCTAGTTTTGCTTCCTACCTTATAACGAGGAAGGAGTCTCCTATTCAGAGTTGAGAGCATTGAAGAGGAACGGACAGGTCTGGCAAATGACAGTGTTTCTTTAGAACTTAGTATTCCAAAGGTGTTTAGTCATCCTATTTATTAGATTCTTACCCAAGAATTAAGCAGAAAATAGGTTCTTTCTCCTAAATCTCTTTCAGATGTGTTGGCCACCAAAGCAGCCTCCATCATTGCAAAGTGAGTCACTGCACAAACCAGTTTTATTTCAATTGTGTTTTTCTGGAAGAGGGGCTTAGACCCTCCACATAAGTTTTATAATGGTTTTCTTGGAAGCCCCACCCAGTAACTGCTGTTTTTGTCTCTTTGGCCAGACTATGTCAAAAGACTATTCACCCTTAGCTTCAAAGCAGACTGAGAAATAATGTTAGTGTTGTGATTGTTTTGTTAAGTTTCACCTCCCTAATAAAAGAGGCATTTTATTAGGATAAAGAGGATCATGGATACTGGGTAAACGACTAACAATGTCTGTTATATCCACTCCTATTTCCCATTTCCTTTTCCATTTGAGAGTTCATGTCCTATTATTCCAAACAATCTTGGGTAAATATTCTAAATTCCATGGCATCTACCCTTTTAACACATTTTTTTTTTGCTTTGTTTTTATATTTCAAATCCTCAATAAGGACTTTTCTTTTTATGGAGATAACATAGATTTACAACACTGTATATAATTTAGGGGAATAGGCTCACACCTCCTCAGATGTATATCACCAACCCTTACCTGCCACTAAAGCAACCAGAATCCTTTACCATAGATCACTGGGCTACCTTTCCACTTTGTTCCCCAATCACACCTCTCCTCCCCCTTTAAAATAGCCTCAGTTCTAGAATCTAGGCTTTGTTTTGATTCAGTCTTTCCATTATTTTGTTTTGTTTTCCATTCTTTTGTTCTTTTGTTCTGTTTCTCTATATTCCACATATGAGTATTTTATCTTTCTCCTTCTGACTTATTTGACCTAATAAAATCTCTTCCTGTCCATATTGCTACAAATGGTGAGAGTTCATCTTTCTTTACAGCTGAATAGTATTCCATTGTGTTTATACACCACAGTCTTATAAATCCACTCATTTGTGGTTGGGTGCTTGGCTTGTTTATATTACTTGGCTGTTGTAAATAGTGCTGCAGTTAACATAGGTGTACATATATTCCTTTGAATTAGCGTTTTTGGCCTTCTTCAGGGAGATACCTAGAAGTAGAATTGGTAGGTCATATGGTATATCTGCTTTCAACATTTTGAGGAACCTTCATATTATTAATGTTGTGTTTTTTTTTAATGTGGGCCATTCTCACAGAAGTGGGGTGGTATCTCATTGTGGTTTTGATTTGTATTTCCCTGATGATAAGTGAGGTTGAGCAATTTTTCATATGCTGATTGGTCATCTGTATGTCTTCTTTGGAGAATTGTATATTTAGCACTTTTTCCACTTTTTGATTGTGTTATTTGTTCTCTTTTTGTTGAGTTGTGTGGATTATTTATAGATCTTGTATACTAGCCCCCTGTTGGATAATTGATGTGCAAATATTTTCTTCCACTTAGTTGGGTGTATTTTTGTTTTAGTGATAGTTTCTTTCCCTGTGCAAACACTATTTAGTTTGATGTGGTCCCATTTGTTTATTTTTGCTTTTGTTTTTCTTGCCACTGGAATTGAGTTAACTAAGTCAATGAAGTCAATGTAGTGAAGTGTTTCTCCTATGTTTTTGTCTATGTATTTTATGGTTTCTGACCTTACTTCAAAGTCTTTAGTCCATTTTGAGTTAATTTTTGTGTATGGCATGAAAGAGTTGTATGGTTTAATTTTTCTGCATGCGTTTCAAAGAAATCCAAACTCAATGTGTTCTCAGAAGAATATATAATACATTCCCATTCATCTGAATGAGTGGCACTACTGTCAACCCAGTCATTTGAGGCAAAAATATAGGCATCATTCTTGTTTACACTCTAGTTCTCACATCCAATCAGCCACCAAGTCTGTAATTTTGATTTCCATTTCTCTGACTTCTCTGTCTCTAGCTTTCCCCTCCTCCATTCAGCAGTGTATGAAGAACATAATATGTCATGGTCAGGAAAGGTTTATGCCAGGATTAAAAGGATGGTTCCATTTTAGTTATCAATGTAACTGCTATATTAACAAATTGATAGAGACACCATAAGATCGTATTTTCAGAAAAATATTTAATGAAATTGACACTGAGTCCATAGAGAAAAACAAAGACAAAATACTGGGGAATTAATTTAATCAAGAAGATGCAATACTTGTAGATTAAAAACTACAAAGCATTGCTGAAAGACCTTAAAGATTGGAAGTCTTAATATTGTTAAGATGGCAATACAACATAAAGCAACCTACAGACTTAATAATCATTATCAAAATTCCAATGTCCTTTTTTGCAGAAATGGAACAATTAATCCTAAAATGCATATGAAATTGCAAAGGACTTTGAAGAGTCAAAATAATTAAAAAAAAAAATTGGAGGGCTTATACTTCCCAATTCCCAAATTTACTTCCTAATTTCAAAGCTACATTGGTAAAAAAAATAGTGTGGGCCCTGACATAGGAATAAAAATATAGATCAATTGGATAGAATTGAGAGGCCAGAACTAAACCTAACATTTATGATAAGATTTTATTTTTGATAGTGTTGCTCATATCATTCTATGGAGCAAAAGTCTCAACACATGATTCTGGGGCAACTGGATATGGAGAACTTCCCATATAGTAATGCAGTAAGGTCTATAAGCAAAAGAAAAAAGTTGATCCTTTCTTCATACCATACAGAAAAGTTAACTTAAAATGGGTAAAAGAGCTAATAAAAGCAAAGACCATAAAACTCTTAAAAGAAAACATGGGAATAAGTCCTTATGATCTTGAATTTGGTAATGGTTTCTTAGATGTGACACAAAAATACAAGCAACAAAATTGAACTTCCTCAAAGTTAAAAATATTTTTAAAAGTTTTTTTTGTATTTCAAAGACAGTGTCAAATAATGAAAGGACAACCCACAGAATGGGAGAACATATTTGCAAATCATATATCAGTGAAGGGTCTGGTATTCAGAATATATAAATAACTTGCAGCTAAATAACAAAAAGGCAAACAACTCAAGAAAAATGAGCAAAGGATTTGAACAGACATTTCTCCAGCAAAGATATATAAATTGCCCATACGTCTATGAATAGATGCTTAACATCATTAGTCATTAGGGGAATGCAAATCTAAACCACAAGATACTGCTTCACACCCATTAGGATAACAACAATAATAATCATAATCATAAAAAAAAAAACATTGGCAAAGATGTAAAGAAACTGAACTCTTATACATTGCTGATGGGATTGTAAATTGGTGCAGATTCTGTGGAAAACAGTTTCACAGTTCCTCAGTAAAGTAAACAAAGAATTACCACATGACTTAATAATTCCATTCCTGGGTGTATACCCAAGGGAAATGAAAACAGGTGTTCAGACCAAAGCTTGTACACGAATACTTGTAGCTGCATTATTCCCAAAAGCAAAAAGGCGGAAACAACTGTCCACCAAATGACAAATAGGTGAACAAAATATTGTTTGAATAAAGGTTTAAAGTACTGATACTTGCTACAACATGGATGAACCTCGACATTTGTTACATGAGAGACATAAAAGTCCACCTACTGTATGCTTCCATATAGATGAAATATCCAAAATATGTAAATCCATAGATTCACAAAGCAAACGAATGGTGTGTTCTTCAGGGAAGAAATGGGGAGCAAGTGCTAAGGGAATGGAATTCCTTTAGGGATGACTCAAATGTTCTGGAATTAAACAGAAATGGTCTCACAACATTGTAAATGCACTAAATTTCACCAGTGAAATATTGTGCCGTATCTTTTATTTTACACCGTAAGTTTTTATTCTAATTATTCTAAGTGTATATCTAGTACAGACTCCTGTAATGGATTCTGTAGAAAGAAAGTTTACATTTTAGGGCCCTCCCTGGTGGCGCAGTGGGTTAAGCTACGCACTATGAGGCAAGCCATAGCCACTGCAGCACGAGTTCGATCCCTGCCCCCGGCTGGGGAGGTGACCACGTGATGCAGCAGACCTCTCCTGCCTGGCCCACTGCTCCCCTCAGCAGTGTGTTTCGGTTCATCTGCCTGTTCTGCTCCCTGCTCTGTGTGGTGGATTCTCTCACCGCCCCGTACCTCTGGCCTATACCCCAGTGCTTCTATGCATAAATAAATCTTAAAAAAAAAAAGAAAGTTTACATTTTGACTTTATGCGAGAACACTCTTGTGGAATGTTCTCTCCTTACCCTGTTCGTCCACAGACCCCCAGGCCTCCACTTGTGCTCAAGTCGTCCACCTCTGTGATGACTTGCTGACTTTTGCTGACAGGGTTGACCTTTCTTCTTCTTGTGTATTTAACCTTTCTGTAAATTGTATTTTTTGCTTTTCTGACAGATGTGTTTGTGAGATGGCATTGCTGTCATTGCCTCCATTGGACTTGGAACTTCTTGAGAACAGAGCTTCTGGCAATCTCATTGCATGACCCCAAAGCTTGACTTTTTGCCCAGCACTTGGTTGCTTCTGAAGTATTTGTTGAGTAGGATTGTACTGACCAGCTTATGGAGATATGTGCAAAAAGCCATATTGACAGACCTTGAATTCTCTAGGTATAGTGAAAGGGTTTTCTTGACAAAAGTAACAATCGGTGCAAATACATGGAGATATGAGAGACCTTGCTTACTGAGATAAAGTTGGGGAAATTCAGTGTGATGGAACAGAGATGGGGCTGGGGAAGAGGGTTTGCTCCTGATGATCTTTGCCCTCAGATATGCGAGTGTTAGTAACAGAGGCCCAAAAGAGATTTTTCAACAAGAGAAAGGCATAATGAAACTCATTTTTCAAAAAGTGCATTTTAGAACCATAATGTAAACTATGGATTTAGGGTGATAATGATGTGTCAGTGGAGGGTCACCAATTGCAAGGAATGTACCACTCTGGTGGGGGATGTTGAAGGTGGGGGAGGCTATGCAGGGCAGGCAGGGCACATATAGGATGGCTTTATACTTTCCTCTTAGTTTTCTGTGACTCTAAAACTGAAGAGTTTTTTTTTTTTAAACAAAAAGTATCTCTAGCGGGCTAGAGTAAGGTAAATCTAATGGGTTTCTAATGAGCGGCCTGTGCAAAATTGTTTCCTTGGTGTGTTGTAGAAGTGGGATGCACTAGATTTTCATTGGGCTTTATGACTATCAGTTGTCACAGTCTAACAAATCATGCTGGCTTTAGCTAGGTCTTCTGGTGAGCAACCCAAAAGTGGAAAGGCCTTAGCATGGTGTCAGCATTTTGAGCCTAGAAAAATAGATTCCAGGTTTTTCAATGGGAAGCATTAAACAGGGCAAGCAAGTAGCCAGAGACAAGATTGTGTCCAGAAGCCACCTGGCCAGAGACTACAGAGAAATGGGAGAGGTGAACACAAAGGCAAGAGTATCTAAGAAGTTGGGAGGTTCCACTAAGAACAGTTAGTTTCTTTAAGATTATAGATGTGGGTGATTAATGAATCCCTTTGTTGCTTCTAGGGAAATTTAGCTTTCAATTCTCGAAAAAGCAGTGTGGTGTGGACTCGAGAACAAATCATCTTTGTTTTCAGCCCTTTCTCCACTGCTTCCTAGCTGTGTTCTTTGGATGAGTTTGTTAATTTCTCTACTCCTCAATCCCCTAATCTGTAAAATGAGGATAATGACATCTCCCATAATCACACAGGATTTTCATGACAATTAGAAATAAAATGTGTACAAATGGCTAGTAAAATGTCCGGTAACAATACAAGAATTGTGATTATTATTAGCCTGCATTTAAAATTTTTGACTTTCCCTAGGGAAGAGATGTAGTGCAGTCTCCTGTCTTTAAAGGACTGGCATGTTGTTCACTCAGGAAAAGTTACTCCTGTTCCAAATTGGGTTCCCTAGACTGGGAGGGTCATGGTTCCCACGCTCCATCTTGTCTGTAGAAGACACTGCTGGTGCTGGCTCTGCTCCCCACTCAGGCTGCCCTGAGGGAGGGGGCCTTTGTGAGCTGCAGCTGTGGGAGGCCTGGACTTTGGTTTGTGTGTGCCGGGTCTCTGCTGAGGCTGCTTCTGTTTGTGGCTTGGCCTCTCTGCTTCCTACTCCGCTTATGAGGAGCCACACTGTCTGTTCCACGGGCCAAGCCCGTCTGCTGCTGCTGGTTCCTGGGAATCAGCCACTTCCCTCTTCTGGGGAAGCACATCATCACAGCATGGATGACCACCACTGGCAAACTTACCCTGGGTTGGAAAAGGGCAATTTCACGGCAGCAATGTGGGAAGAGCAAACTATGAACTGAAGGGGCTCTAATGTGTGTTGTGAGCGTGCCTTTCCCGCTCAGCCATGAGTGCCTGGGGGTGGGCAGGGGACCTCGGGTCCATGAGTCCTCCAGACAGCCAGGTTCTGGCCAGTACTATTGCAATGGCATGAATGGCCCACAAAATACAGCTTAGTTGAGCGTTGGATAAGAAGCCAAATAATAACAAGGAACAACTATTCCACTTGGGAAGGAAACTGTCTTTATTTAAGAAAATGCCTCAAAAAGCCTCTTGTAGCAAAGGATGAGATTTTGAGAAAATGAGTTAGCAAAGTAAAGGGAACGAATACGACAACCAAATTGATGATCATTATAAAGGAACAGAAGGGAGAAAAGAGAAAGGTGAAGAGCCGGAGTGGGAATTGCAAAGCAAGTGGGAGAAGTAACCGGGCGGGAAGGGCGGTAGGAGGCTTTGGAAGAACAAAGCCTCATATTCAGTATAAAGTTTGGTTATAGCATTTGATCTATTGTGATAATGTTCCATGGGCACTGAAAAGACCAGTGATTTGCAGGTGTTAACTAGCCCGTTATTTAAATATGTACCCTTTGACATTAGGTTTTCTTGTGTTATCAGAGGAGCGTTAGAGTCTTTAATAGTCATATGGATTTATCTGTTTCTCCCTTTAATTCTGCAATTTTAAAATCATATGCTAGGTAGTTAGGATTGTTATATTCTCTTTACTAATTGTGAAATGTCCCTTTTTATCTCTGATAATTTTCTGTCTTAAGTGTATTTTATCTTATGTCAAGTATTTGCATTTTTCTTCATCCTTCTTTGAGTCTGTGCTGTTGCTATTATATTATGTGTACCGCTTGTAAACAACACAAAGTTAGATCTGACAACTTTTGAGTTACAAAGTTTAGTCACTTACACATATTGTAATTATTGATATAATTGTGTTCAAGTATATAATTTTGCCTTTGTTTTCTATTCGTCCCTTCTGTCCTTTGTTTCTCTGTTCCTAATTCCTTCTGTCTTTTGGGTGGATAATAATTTTCAGTATTCCATTCTACTTGTCACCTTGAAATTTTAGCTATATCTTTCTATTTATTTATTATTTCTTTTTTTTTTTTTTAAGATTTATTTATTTATGCATACAAGCACTGGGGTACAGACCGGAGGTGTGGGGGGGTGAGAGGATTCACCACAGAAAGCG
>JAGFMF010011406.1:7358387-7388951 GCA_019455555.1 Galemys pyrenaicus | reverse complement strand
CCCCCGCCTGGCCGGCAGCAGGGATTGAACTCGTGCTGCAGTGGCTGCGATTTGCTTCATAGTGCGTTGCTTAACCCACTGCGCCACCAGGGAGGCCCTTATTTATTATTTCTTAAAGATTTATTTATGCACATAAGAACTGGGGTACAGGCCAGAGGTGTGGGGGCTGAGAGAAGTCACCAGAGACAAAGTGGGGAGCAGAACAGGTGGACTGACTGAAACACACTGCTGAGGGGAGCAATGGGCGTGATAGGAGAGGTCTGCCCTGCCATGTGGGTTGCCTGCCTGGCTGGGGAATCTTGCTACAGTGACTGCAAACAACAGCATAGTGTTGCACCTTAACCTCTTGTGCCACTGGGGTGGCCCTTGTTTTAAAACATGTTTTTAATGGCTTGTCTAGAAGCTAAAATACAAGCTATTCATCTAAGTCACAATCTGCTTTAAATTAATATTCTACCAATATGCATACAATGTAAAAAATTTGGGTCAGAATTATATTTCATTTATAGCCTCTCTTTCTTGTGCAATGATTTTCATCTATTTTTCTTCTGCATAAATTGTAAATTATTATAAGATAAATTGCTATTACTTTTCTTTAGTTGTATTTTAAAATACTTAAGAAAAGGAATAAAAACAGCCTTTTGTTTTTACCCATGTATTTTTCATTTCCAATGCTATCATATAGACCCACATTTCCATTTTATATTGTTTGCTATCTCAAAGAATTCCTTTACCATTTCTTACAGCATTTAATATAGTAATGAGTTCTTTCAGATTTCCTTTATCTGGAAATGTCTTGATGTTACCCTCAGTTTGTTTTTTTTAAATAAAGATTTATTCATGCATACAAGAACTTGGATACAGACCAGATGTGCAGGAGGTTGAGAGGATTCACCAGAGACAGAGCCAGGAACAGAACAGGCAGATCCACTGAAACACACTGCTGAGGGCAGCAGCAGGCGAGGCAGGAGAGGTCTGCTGCGCCATGTGGGTCTCCTCCCCAGCCGGCAGCAGGGATTGAACTTGTGTTGCAGTGGCTGCAGTCTCCTTCATAGTGCATTGTTTTTTTTTTTTTTTTTTTTTGACTTAGAACTTTTTTTATTTATTTTTTATTAAAATATTTTAAAATTTACATATACTTGCCATTAATTGTAATCCCCAGGTATCATAGTGCATTGTTTAACCCATTGCGCCACCAGGGAGGCGCCTCTACCCTCAGTTTTGAAGAGTATTTTGTCTAAGTTTGGAACATTTGGTTGATTTTTTTTTCCCCCTTCACCAACTTAAAATTATGTTTCATTGTTTTCTGAAACCCATTGTTTCCTATGCCCATCTGACATTCATAAGGATGTCCACTTGTGTGTAATATATCTCTTTTCTGACTGCTTTCCAGATATTATCATTATCTTTGGGTTTTAGCGGTTTTGTTTTAGTGCTTACATGTGGTTTCCCTTGACTTTGTGCTGCCTGGGGTTTCTTTAAGTGTCTTGAGTTTGTGGGTTGATCAAATAAGGGAAAACTTTGGCCAATTTCTTCAGATTTTTTTCCACCCCATTCTTTTTTCTCACTTTTGATTATTTTAGTTACATGTATCTTAGGCCAGTTGCTACTTTCCCAGGGGTCATCAATATGATATTATTTTTTCCCTTCTCTTTTTCCTCTCTGTTATTCAGTTTACATTATTTCTATTAACCTGTCATCAAGTTTGCAAATCCTTTTTTCTATTGCCAAATTTGCTTTGAATCTTCAATCAAAAGATTCATGTTTTTCTTAGAGTTTCTACATCTTTCCTGAAATTTTCCATTTCTTCAATTATGAGACTCACCTTTTTAAAACATAAATACTGTCACCTAGATTTCAGAATTATTTAAAAGTTGTTGCCTGCGAATTCTAAGATTTAGTCACCTCTGAATCTGTTTCTTTTTTTTTTCTGTCCATGTCTTAATCACCTTTGTCCTTTTCACACATCTAGTAAATTTTGCTTGACAATGATATATCACAGAGATTCTGGGTTTTGTTTTCTTTTTGTAAAGAGTATTGAGTTTAGTTCTAGCTGGCAGATCGCCTGATCTTGGTTTATGCTGTTATAGCAGATTTCTGTGTGTCTTGTCCTTACTTGTAGGGCACAGCCGTTAGCATTGGGATGTGATCCATACTCCTAAGGTGTAACCCTTCTGGGTTTCAATGAAAGACTCAAGGTATTTGCAGATTCCCTGTCGCTTGCTGGGACTTGAAGTCCAAACTCTGATTCCCAGCATTAGATACCTGCTTAGCTGTGGTCTTCCAGTTACTGCTTTCCACTGGACTCTTGGTAGTCTTCTCCAGGCATACTCGGGGGTTGGTCAAGGTCTTGAGAAGGATTTATAAGGAACATTTGAGGCTCCTCCTCTCTGACTCACTGTTTCTTGGATTTCTCTTTCCAATTTTTAGTTGCTATGACAGCCCTAAATCCCAACCTCTGATTGATTCCTCAACCTGATAAAACTGAAACTTCCTGCTTGGGTGCCATCTGTCCTGCACCATGCAAACAGGAATGCCTTCAGGTGAAAATCTACATGAAAGTAGATTTCATCCATTTCAATTCCCCCAGTGGGTGAAACTTGATGACATCATTCTAAAAGGAATGTCAGTCACAAAATGACCACTACTGTGTGATTTCTACTTATACGAGGTACCAAAGTAGTGAAATTCATAGAGACAGAAAGTAGTACAGTGGTTTTCAGGGCTGGAGGGAGGTAAGAATGAGGAGTTAGTGTTGAATGTGTATAAAGTTTCAACTGGAGAAGAGGAAAATTCTGGAGGTGTTGGTGGTGATAGTTGTACAATGTGAATGAACTTCATGGTACACAACTGTACGCTTAAAAAGGGCTAAACTAGTACATTTTATAGTGTTTATATTTATTCACATTAATTTTTTTAAATATAAAGATTTTATTTATGCACACAAGAACTTAGGTACAGGCAGAGGTGTGGGGGGTAAGAGGAATCACCAGAGACAGAGTGGGGAGCAGAACAGGCAGACTGACTGAAATACACTGCTGAGGGGAGCAGCGAGTGAGACAGGAGAGTTCTGCTGCGCCAGGTGGGTCACCTCCGTGGCCGGGGATTGAACTCATGCTTTAGTGACTGCGGATAGTTTGATTGTACTGACTTTAATTACTGCCCCACCAGAGATGCCCCAAATTTGTCTTAATTAAAATTACCCCTCAGATCAGGGGGTGAAAAGTAACTATAATGAAGTAAAAAATCAAAATCATCAGGCAACTATAGATCAGACACATTCTGTAGGGGAGGTGGAGGGAGGGAGAAGGACCAGGACAGGGGTGGGGAGAGCACAAGGAACTATGGTGGTGCATGGGTGAATTGGTGGTGGGAATTTCACAGGAAAACCATATTTTGTACAAATATGAAGGCTGATGTAATAAATATATTTTAAAAATTGCCCCTCAGCTGCCAGAAAAAGTTTGCGCCTGGATTTTGTACCTGACTCAGTCCTTAGTGATGACATGATCTCGAGCAAGGTATATTACTAAACTTTTACGAAACAGATTCCTCACTGATAAAATGGGAATAAAGATACTACCCAAACTAAAGGGTTATTAAAATTAAGCGATGATGCCCAGTCTTAAAATTTTTACAAAGCATTAAAGCGTCAAAATAACTTTGAAGTCTATTAGAGCAACAATGTTTTTGTCAAACAAGTCACGAAAAACAATACACCAAAGCAATACTTCCATCCACTCTGATCTTCACTTCATAGAAAAAACCATTTTCATGCAAAAAGATACCTAGAAAGAGAATAATCTCAAAATACAGTTTTTCAATTTGGAGGTTTGTAGACTAGTTAATTTAGATTAACTTTCTTATTGAGAATAACTAAAAAAGCTGAAAATTTTATTTAGAACAATCTTTTTTAAACCATCAAAGAGACAATGAGCAAAAAATGACTGGCCCAAGATCCAAAAGAAAAAGAGAATCCAGCAAGGTGATCCTGCACATGGCCTGTTTGTGGAATCTGGGCGAGGTAGTTGAGAGGCTGACTAGAACTTTTAAC
Organism: Galemys pyrenaicus; assembly: GCA_019455555.1. NCBI lineage: Eukaryota > Metazoa > Chordata > Mammalia > Eulipotyphla > Talpidae > Galemys > Galemys pyrenaicus. The sequence continues at coordinate 7,384,897 of JAGFMF010011406.1, read as the reverse complement.
AGCCTCATAGGGCTGAGGAACAAAAGTTGGAATGCAGTACCTATTGAGTAGGTAGCTGACCCCTCCCACCACTTTCTCCTGGAGTAGCGACCTTGAAAGGCTACATCTTAGGAGTAGGCTCAGTTTGGAATGGTGTCAGCCCTTGGTTCACAGGAGCCTCTATGCACCTGTAATGAGTACATGTAAGTCCTCCCTAGAGGAAGATAATACTACAGACTTTAAAATAGTTTCACAAGTTGTTTTCCAAGCACAATGTGTGGCACACAGTAGAAAATAACCTTGGGAGCCTCCCTGGTGGCGCAGTGGGTTAAGCAACACACTATGAGGCAAACTGCAGCCACTGCAGTGCAAGTTCGATCCCTGCTGCCTGCCAGGGAGGTGACCCACATGGTGTGGCAGACCTCTCCTGTCTCACCCGCTGCTCCCTCGGCAGTATATTTTAGTCGATCTGCCTGTTCTGCTCCCCGCTCTGTCTCGGGTGGATCCTCTCACCCCCTATACTTCTGGCCTGTACCCCAGCTCTTGTATGCTTAAGTAAATAAATCTTTAAAAAGAGAAAATAACCTAGGGCTTCCCTGGTGGCACAGCGGGTTGAGCACCACACTGTGAAGCATCTGCTGCAGCGCCAGTTCGATCCCCGGCCAGGGAGGGGTCCCATATGGCGCAGCAGACCTCTCCTGCCTCACCCGCTGCTCCCCTCAGCAGTGTGTTTCAGTCAGTCTGCCTGTTCTGCTCCCCACTCTGTCTGGTGAATCCTCTCACCTCCTGCGACTGTGGCCTGTACCCCAGCTCTTGTATTCACAAATAAATAAATCTTAAAAAAAAATAGCGCTTAAAAAAGAAAATAACCTAGCTACATGGAAATAAGACAACATGAACTAAATCAGGAGAAAGGACAGAGGAAAGAACAGGTCAATCTGGGTTCTAGATATTGGAATTCTTAAACCCAGACTGAAATAAATGAGCTAAACTGCACGAAATGGTTATCCTGTCCTTTTGGAAACTCTTAACAAAATTACCTATTATTATCTTTTTATTATTCCTCCTTTGAAAATAAGGATTCCTACCCCAGCCATCTGGGATTCAGCAAGCTTTCTTTTATATATTTTATCTATGACACTTGTCAACAATATATAGTTAGATTTTGGTTTTGACTGTGCAATTTTTTCTTTTCATTGAACATTTCATCTATTAGCATTTAATGTATTTCCCAATCTCTGTAGGTTTAAATGTAATATAATTCCCTTTCTAAGTTGTCCCAACAGACGTTTTTGGTTACTTTTCTCATCGGCAATCACACCAAAAAGTGACTGTGGGTACACAGAACAGCAGGGGTTAATGTCACACTCCAAGAGAGTTTTTATCCCAGAGGTGATATTTTTGGTTTGAAAATAAAAACACTGTAGGAATCAACCTGATATTTAATCAGTCAAAACAAACCTTTCTCACCCCCAGTTTGCCAAGCCTAATTTCCAAACTCAGTCAAAATTTAGAACATGGAAGCAAGAAAATACAAATGACTTCACACTGACTTTTTGGCTGAGAGGTGGAAGGAAAATAAGTTATAGAACTGGGGATTTATCCTAACTCTGTTAGCACCAGCTGTGTGACCTAGGGCAAATCAATTATCGCACCTAAACTCAATTTCTTGGGCCCTCCCTGGTGGCACAGTGGGTTAGGCAACGCACTATGAAGCAAACCGCAGCCACTGCAGCATGAGTTCGATCCCTGCCACAGGCCAGGAGGTGACCCATATGGCACAGCAGACCTCTCCTGCCTTGCCCACTGCTCCCCTCAACAGTGTGTTTCAGTTGATCTGCCTGTTCTGTACCCAGCTCTGTCTCTGGTGAATCTCCTCACCCCCTATACCTCTGGCCTGTACCCCAGTTCTTGTATGCATAAATAAATAAATCTTTTAAAAAAATTTATAATTAAAAAAAAAAAAACTAAACTCAATTTCTTGGACCAAGTCAGGGATATTTCTAACTGCGTCATAGGTGGCACAAGGGTTAAACGGATCCCATGAATGAAAACTTTTCTGTCTGCAACATGGAACTTTCTTCCTTATTGACCTGTGTGCATAAGCCAGCACCTAAAACCTCAGATCTGAAGTTACTTTATCCAGCTTTTTTGTTTTGTAGAAGAGGAAACTGAGACACAGAGAGACCAAGTGCTAACTGTTGATTTGGGCAAATTGTTTAATCTCTTCAGTTCCAGTTTCCTCACCTCTAAGTTGGAGATGGCAAAAACAGCCTCATTAAATTTTTGTGAAGACTGATGGCAGAAATGTATGTGGAGGATCCAGCACATGGTAGTCATTTGATGCTTGGTAGCGCATACTGGTTTTTTAATGAATATTATTATCATTTTGTGGCACATTTGAGAAGTCATTCTGCTGTGAGGTATTTGGGATGGCAGACTGCAGTCTTTCAGTCACATGGTGTAGTCGGGGTTGTCCTAGGGAGACCTTCCTTTTGGGGTCAGGAAGAGTTCAGTGAACTTGCAAAGAAGCGTGATTTTAGATGCTCCTAGATACATCCACTCATCTCCTCTCCACTCCCTCTGCCTGTTATTAAACTGGTAGTTTTTACAACATCAATAAAGAACTTTCCTACCCAATTACCCCAGACAATAGGCTGAAAAGCAGTTTCGACTATGAAAACTTCGTGTTGGGTTCATTTAGATTGTTTTGCTGTGTCAAATCCTCACTTGAGTTCAAAAGTTCAGCAGAACCATGAACTTTGTAATTTCACAGCAGGCAGTTCTACAAATATAGTGCAAAGTGAAAAAACATACACTATTTAAGGTGGGCTTGTCGTGTTGCTTATAATCTGGTGAGGAATAACTGTATATAAAATAACCTTTAATTTACAGCACACAGTCACATAGCAAAAAAGAATGGGAAACAAAATTAAACCAACTGTTCCTTGAGTTACCTGACCTCCCAGGTTTCCGAGGGAATGTGCATTTGTGACTAATCGTTAATGGACAAACTAATGCCAGCTAATCTTCTTAATAAATTGTGAAGTCTTGTATACCTCTTGGTTTTAGTAGTGGCTTTTCTGCCTGTCTGGAACAGGCAGCATATCAAAACAAAAGGGTCATGACTTTATGTATTTGTTAAAGTTAGAATCCATGTTCTCATATAACTCAGTCTTGGTTTGACCTGGTTACATAGTGTAGGTGGAGTGAAAGTTTCACAGGAATGAGAATAATGCTGCACTTTTGCTTGTCTATTAATAAACACACACAGAGTTCAAGAACCCTTCATTTTGTAAGTCTTCTGTTTGTGCAGCTTTCTATTCAAGGGTAAAACAAGCAAGATAAAAAACTCACTTGGGTTAGGGTGAGTTTTTCAGCATGTTCTCAGTGAGTCCCCAACACCATTGCCCACAATTTCACATTGCATCAATGTAGTCCTCATCGTTACCAGGAAATGTGTTTCTCATGGGTTTTTATGGTGCAGCGAGTAATGTGAAGGGATGACTTGAGGCAGCCAGTTTGGGGCAAAGGCAAAGGGGTCAATGGAGTAAGGTGTGTTTTTATACAGCAATTGTTTATTCCCCTTAATATATGAAGGAGTTGTTGTGTGAGGTCACTAGAGGAAAGCTATGCTTGGTCATTTGTGGGGGCAGAAAGCCAGGGATGGGGTGAGGAGGTCAAGTCTCATGACAGATGGCTCCTCATGAGTTAAATGGGACTAGCTTTTTGAAAGCAGGATCCCTTTCCCCTGACTTTTATCCCAGAGTTGTCAGGATTTTAGTTCTAGCCAGTTCAAGACACTGCTTAGAAAATTCTCCCAGAGAGGGTCTGACGCTACCCTGTTGTCCTTAGGGTGTGCTTTTCCATATAGCGTGTTTTCTGTGTTCAGTCAAGAATCAGAGAAACTTTGTGTTCTATTTCCCAGACATAAATCATCAAATAAACTTCATGCTATGATAATAAAGGGTGAGATAATAAAGGGCTAGTGTGAAAGCTGTGAATTTCGTTGACCTAGTTAAAGGTGGTCTGTCTCTGGGCTTGCGAGGCTGGAAGGAGAAACAAGTTTGCTGCCTGTAAGACTAGATGGAGTGGGCTGCCCAGATTTACAGCCCTGCTGCTGGTTGACCTGCCCTCCAATGTGGGTCCGTGTGTCTTTTAGTGAGGCTAGGGCAGGAGGGGAGTTGGTGGCATTCTTTCAAATGACTAGGAAGATATTGAATAATGACAGTTTTGTTTATTCAGAAAGCATTTATGAAGCACACACTTCAGGGGGATGATGCACTTTGGTCAGGTGCAGGTCACAGTGGGGAATGGAATGGGGCCAGTGGTCTGGTTGCAGCTCTTGATGCAGTGAGATGGGGAGGTGGGTCCCCAAGGGACAAATGTGCTCAGGGCAGAGAGATGGATGGAACCATAGGAAAGAAGCCAAACCTCTGAGGGGGTCACCCTAAGAAGGTTCACATGGGTTTTAGAAAGTGAACTGAGGGCATGTTTGTGTGATGACAATGGAGGCAATGGGTGGGAGGTGATATTTCAGATATCAAGAAAATTCCAACTTCCCCACTCACCATGGTCCTCTGCTCTGTCCCTGTGGTTTACCTGCCTATATGGGTTTTATTCTGCATTAATTTTAGGACTCCTGCCACCCTAACAACTGTCCAGAGCCACCATAACCAGATGTTATCCATCTACCCATTCATCCATCCATCCATCCATCCATCCATCCATCCATCCATTCATCCATCCACCTACCCATCCATCCATCCATCCTCTATCTCTAATCCTTAAACAGTCCTACAGGGCATGTACTAGGATTGATAGTTTGTGATTTAGGCCCAAGACTGGATGATTTAATGAGCTGCACCCAGCTAGCAAGTAGCAAGGATGATCCGGGAACCTGTGCCCCTAACTTTGGACTTCAGGGAGAGAGGGACCTCGCTTAAGTCCTTGGGTAGCAGGAGCAGAAATGCTGTTTTCGTGGATGCCAGGGGCCACCAAGAAAGCAGCTTAGGTCTATATTTCCAGGCTCTGGGATAAACTAGAGAAGCTGTGAGATGTCCTGGGGGATATCCTTGTCTGTATGGGCCCCAGCACCCCTCCTGTAGCCACAACAGAACACGTTTTTGAACCTGGATTCCTATCCATAAGGACTTTGTAAAGAAGGAATAAAGATCTTTTTAATTATCCTTTAGATTGTCTTTTAAATTACCCTGTACTCATTAAGTCCAGGTTAATCTGTGACACCTAACAGTGATAAGAAGAGCAAAAGCATACAGCAGGTTCAATTGGCCACACACTTTTCAACTCTGATTCCATTGTCTAAGTCATTAGCCTAAAGGCAACTGTCACAAGTAGGTATGTTTGGGTTGTACGGTTCCTCTTTACATCAGAACTGATTGCCTGTGAAGGCTGCCACGTTCTGAATCTGGTTGAAGAAATGAGCTGTGCCATTTGGGAGGCTCGGTCTTTAAGAACCTAGCAATGAATGTATAGGGGAAATTGAAACTGAAACAGACAGAACTTGGAGCATTTGCGAGAAGGGGGAAGCCATTGTAGATAATGAAAATAACATGATCAAATCCATGGAGTGATAGGGCTTCTCCATCACATTTGGGGATAATCAGTTGACCCCTTTTCTGGAAGTGAAAGAGGTAAAGGGAAGAGGTAGGAAATAGGGATGAGGTATGGCCCACATTGGCAGGTGGGAGGAGGCCCTCAGCTGTGAAGCTGCATTATGGGAAGATACTGAAACTTAAGTATAGGAATGAGGAGGCAGGAAGTATATTTTCAGAATAGTAACCTCATAACAGTGTACAGAATGGAAAGTAGGACATGAATCTGGTAACTAATTAATGTCAGACAATAATCACATGCCATAATCACAGTTTGGGTTGCCTCTTAAGCTAACACAAAGATTATCATTATACGAAAAACTTGTGTCTCTACTACCTCCTCTATTCTCAAACTGATTGCTGGTTTCTATTCATTCACCACATATTATTTAGCACATCTTCTGTTCTAGCAGTGTGCTTGTCCCTCTGTTTAGTGCTGACAGCTTTCTGTTTGGCGCTGACAGTTTTCTGTTTCTTATAGTTATTTATATGTCTGTCTCCACCACTACAGCACCTCCCTGAAGAATCCAAATTTTCAATTTAAGTCTATTTCCTAGAGCATGCCTGGACTAAGATTACTGGAGCCAAGGAGATCTCTATCAAAGAAATAGCAACCCTGCCTCCTAGTTCCTGAACTTGGCTTCCAGGGTGGAATCTATTATTAAATAAATATGGTATTAACCAAATCAAACAACTTTTAATGACCCAGAAAAAATAATTCAATTTACAGAAAAAAGCAAAGAGACGAGTAGACGATATAGTAACACAGCTCACGACAAAGTCAGAGGAGTCTGGTAGCAATGTGATTTCACAGTTAATCTTGAAAGACTCCTGTGCAATTTCCTGGAGAAGAGACTCCTGCCCTGCAGACTTTGTTTACATGCGCTCGTGGATGATAACAAGGGCTAGAATATGTCATTCCTTCTTCCAATCAGTGTGGCACCTTGGTGTCAGGCCACTGTGCTGGACCCTGAGGACGCAAAGATGAAGAGGATCACACCTGGGGGGTGGAGATGCCACTAATCCAGTGTGGACAGGGGTCCAGTGTGGAGAGAGGCTGGCTCAGGGAAATACTTAGAAAAGAATCATCAGTTCCAACAGGGGGAGTTGGGGTGGGGTGGGGGGAGAGGGGAAGCGGTGGTAGGGGCAGAGGGGATAAAGAAGTATGAGAAGTCTTCCTATAGGACATCGGTTTTGATCAGGCCTTTGAGGGTGAGAAAGTTCGGTGGAATAGCATAAAGGAAGGAGCAATGTAGGCAGGAGACACTGCAGGACCAAAAACACAGAGGGGCTACATTTATTTGTTATTTGTTTTTAGCAGAGCTGAAAAATATTGGCATCTTGATCAGAACTGCTGTAGGAGATGCCTGCTCCTCACTACATTGTACATTATTCCCTCCCGACATCCTATAGTAACTACCAGAACCTTCCAGACATTTCCAAAGTCTAGACAAAAGAAAGACCCAGTTTGTAAAGGTCACTCTGACATCAGGGTGCAGGATAGAATGGAAGAAGCAGACGCTGAGAAGTGCAGGTAGAATCTTCCTTCCTTATGGATTTCTTTTTGCCAGTCACTTAGGGATTTCAAAGATGGAGCCGCTCTGCCCGCTGCTTGGGAGAATGTTTTATTCTGAAGTGGTTGTAGATGATCTTTGCTGCTACATCTCAGTCATGTCTAATCCTTACATTATGAGATAGAGTTATTGTACCAATTCATGGAGAGGGGAAACGAGGAAACTGAGGCTCAGAGGTCTGACTCAAAATACTAGTCCTTTACCATTCTGACATAGTGATGGGGAAGTTTTTGTTGGCTTTAAGCTATTGACTTAAAAAAAACACACACACGGGCCTCCCTGGTGGCGCAGTGGGTTAAGAAACGCACTATGAAGCAGGCCGCAGCCACTGCAGCACGGGTTCGATCCCTGCTGCCGGCCAGGGAGGGGACCCACATGGCGCAGCAGACCTCTCCTGCTGTGCCCGCTGCTCCCCTCAGCAGTGTACTTCCGTTGATCTGCCTGTTCTGCTCCCAGCTCTCTGTGGTGAACCCTCTCACCGCCCCCCCACACCTCTGGTCTGTACCCCAGTGCTTGTATGCATAAATAAATAAATCTTTGAAAAAAAAAAAAAACACACACACACACACAAAAAGGAATGTGGTAGCCAAGTTTGGACTGGTTCTTGTCCATTGCTTTTCTATTCCCGTCAGCTTTTGGGGAGGATGAGCGCCGTCTCCTCTGTCTCGGTGCTGAGCTGTCACGCGTTAGTGCCTTTGCCTGATGTAAGAGGATTCACCAGAGACAGAGCAGGGAGCAGAACAGTGCTGAGCTGTCATGCATTAGTGCCTTTGCCTGATGTAAGAGGGCCTAGGCCTTCAGTTCCCCTTTGGGGAAAGTTATTTTACTGAAAATCACTCACTGCCCCCAACATCTTTAGCCAAGATGTGCTCATTTGCTCGGAGCCAGAATAAACTGGCAGGGTGCTAGAGTCAACGCCGGCCAGCCGGGACCTACGTGTGCTTCCGCTGGCGGGAGAGGTAGACCAGGCAGCAGCATCCCTGGACTCAGACTTTCTCCGGGTCTGATTTATTGCTCCCGTCTCTTGCTCTGGCTTTTTGCTAAGATTTCCTTCCAAAATCTTCGCTGCTGATCCAGGATTGTCCATGTGCGTTTTCACTCTGCCACTGTTGACAGAGAGATTTGGGAAAAATGCCTTAACCACCACCCACTCCTGCACTATCTGCAGGAACCATCTTTAATATGTCAAAACCTAGATCTGCTCCTAAATTGCAGAAGGTAGCTCCTAGCCAAAGCCACTTCCGCCCCTTCCCCTGCCCTGGCCTCAGAGGCTTGAGGACACAACCCCGCCTCTTTGAATCCTGACCCAGGCTCCTAAGATAGCTCTCTGGTCAATTGCATCAGCGCCTTCTTTTGGGGGGGTGGGGGGTGGAGAAAGGCAATAATGTTTTCTCAACAGAACCAACGTAGTCATTTATTTTGGCTCCATCATATCTAGGCAAGGAGATCTCTTCTCTCTTTAAATTGTTCCTGGAGTCAACAGTGGTTTTGTGTTCAACCATTTGCCCAGGGCCAAACCCCTTCATCCAAACGCTCTGAATATGTTTGCCAAAGTGGGAAAACACTCAAGCAAAATATCTTCCTCGGAATTAGTGAAAGACTTCTTTGAAGGACAGTTAATACAAATCAGGCATCTTTTTTGGTGTAAATTTTAAAAGTCGAGGAGTATGGCCTGGCATTCAAGACACGCACGCAGCTTGACTTTGTCTGGGTGGGTTGAAGTGTACATGCAGGCCCAGAGCGCTGGAGTCCCCACTTTGAGAAGAGCTGTCTGTGGCATGTCCGACTCCCTCTCGCACATACTTCACGTTTTCCTGTCATTGCAATGTCACTCCAGCTGCATTGTACGAAAAGCTAGTATTTTTATTTTTGATCTTTGAAAAAAAATTCCGTAGTGCCTAGAGACACTCAAGCTGGACCATGGGTCTTAAGGAGAATAATGTATTTCCCCAAATTGTGAGGCATTTATGACTGGAGTCAGAAACAGCTTGTATCAGCAGCTGCCACTCAATATCTTTTCTCTGGGGTGGTGAGAAGGGCAGGTATGTGTGGTTCGAAAGAATTCTCAAGATGATTCAGATAAATACCATTCCTCACCCACTGAGGTGAGGTTCTGAAGTCTAAATAGAGGCTTGATTATTTGACACTTTGACTAAACTCACAGGACTCTTAAATAAGGCTTCAGCTTTAAATCACAATCAAATTATTTAATAGCTTTTATGTGGCCAAAATTGTTGAATTGGTTATAAAGATGTCTAAATAGGACTGTTTCAAATTCTTTGGTTTTCTGAGAATTCTAAAAACTTTTGCACAATTCCTAGTTTCTGTTCTGTTGGTATTAACTCCCTTGGATAGCCTTGGCAAATTATTAACCATGTGGAACGTCTTCATCTGTAGACTGGGAAGGAGATGTACCTTGTAGTGTGGTGAGGATAAGAGGCAGGGTATGTCTGCAGCTTGACAAATGCCAGGGCACAGCAGGAGAATCAACAGATGACACCTTCCACCAAGATGATGACAGTGAGATTCATAACTGGAAGGAAACATCACAACTCTCCTTCCAGATACATCCTGATCTCCATGGGCAAGGTAGCTTGAGTTTCCCCAAACAGAAAAAAAAGATGATAATCTACCATATTTTGAGCTTCCGTGTATCAGACCAGGGGCCACGTGCCTCTATGTGCTCATTATGAGCCCTCATATAAGTGCTCTGGGGTGGCACTATAGTCCCATTTTATAGATAAGCAGACTGAGTCTGAAGAGGCAATTAACGTATCAGTAAGGGTTCTCGTTGCAAATAACATATTGATTCAAACAGGAAAGGAATTTATGGAAAAGACACAGTAAGTCTAGAGAATCACTGGAAAGGAGCAGGATTAGTACGAGTGCTCTAAGGCCTACGGCCAAATTCACACTGCAGAACTATTGACCAAACCACTACCTCTGGACCGGGAGCTGCACCGCCAGCCACCACAGTCATTTAGAAACTGGATTTTGCCGCCACTACTGCTGCCACAGAAAGAATTCTGTCTTTATCTTGCTATGTGAATCACCAGCTCCCTCTTCTCCCTGCTCCTGAGTCTGGGATGGGCATCTGCTTACCCCAGTTTACATCATCTGTCCCGGCCCTACTTCAAGGGAGGCTGGGGAAATAAGTATTCAGTTTTAGGGGAAGGAATGCACTATTTCAAAGTTTATTTGGTGGGGAATTTCCCAGACGTCGAAAGGGAATCAGACTCTATGTTAGCCCCAAAGCCATCAAATGTTTAGACATTGAAAAATTTGAATATGTTGCCCAACCTGGGCATGCCCAAATCTCCCTTACTGTGACCTTCCATGGTTGTGTGAACTCTATTTATTTTCCAAATCAGATACTTATATTGCCAGACCAGACCCCAGGTCCTTTTCCCCAGCAAGTATTTATTGGATTCTATAGAAACCTGGGTGTTTATAGCAGGCAAAATTCATGTTCATAGTATCAAAATTTTGATAGAAAACCCGTATCAAATTGTGCCCAGACCACCCTTTTTACCCATAAACTTGAGTGGCATTGGTGCAGAGGATTTCTGAGGGCACGGGCTTTGACTCATGGAATTATGGGATGTCTGGAAGGAAAGCATTCCTGAGATGACCTCACCACCTCTTCATCTGCAGAAGGGAAAGGTACATGTGGAGACCATCCATGTCCTTGGGTGGACTGTGTCAGTCCACAGCCTTACCCTGCCTTTGGAAGCTCAAAGGGTTCTAGGGAAGTCTTCCAAAATCAAATCAACAGATAAAGCAAAAATGGGTACTGCCTCTCTAGAGGGCAATTTGATGATGGTCCTCAAAAATGTTTCTTTGAGTCACCAGTTCCTCTTTAAGAAAGCAAGTCTGGGTATGTAGACAGAGGTGCAGAGAAAACTTATGGTCCCCAACAGGGTAATTTATATTAGAGATATATTGGTTTTGATTTTTATTTTTTATTTTTATTTATTTTAAAAAATATTTATTTATTTATGCATACAAGAGTTGGGCTACAGGCCAGAATCAAGGGAGGTGAGAGGATTCATCAGAGACAGAGTGGGGAGCAGAACAGGCAGATCTACTGAAATACACTGCTGAGGGGAGCAGCGGGCGAGGCAGGAGAGGTCTGTCATGCCATGTGGGTCCCCTCCCTAGCCGGGAATTGAACTCACGCTCCTGTGCTGTGGCTGCTTCACAGCACAGTGCTCAACCCACTGCACCACCAGGGAGGCCCTGGTTCTGATTTTTAAAAATATACATTGACACCCACCTACATTTATGTAAAAAATTCAATAAGAAATATACCAAAATGTCAGTTGTGAGATTATCTCTAGGTAGAGGGATTGCAGTTGATTTTTAAGTGTTATTTTACAATATTTTCTTGGATTTTTCTACAATGCAAATGTAATTTTTCTATAATTAGAAAAATGTATGTATTACTTTTAAAAAATTCTTATAAAGATTATTTATAAAAAATTCCATCAGATAATATCATCTTCAAAGAAACAAAAGAGAAAAACATTAACCCAGTTTTTAGGGGGGAAGGGCTGTTCCATCCATCCCTGGGGATCAACTAGGTAGAGGGCAAATTAAAACCTGAAAGTTTAAAGCCAATTAGTTTGTCTTCATGGGCCCTACATGGGGAAAACTTCAGTCATTTCCCTTGCCTGGCACTCTTGTGGTCAGAAGATGAAATCCAATCATGGGGTCAGTTGGGTTTAAACATTCCAAGGCAAACCAATTTGGCCATTTCTCTGCATTTCCCAAAAGTTCTCTGACTTTCTAGACAGGAATTGTGAGCACAGGGAAACCTTTATGCTGGTTCCTGCAGCACATCTGGTTTATAGCATGTGCCAGATGGGCTCCCTTTCATCTGGGGAGAGGGGCAGGAAGGGACACAGGAGCCTCTGTAGATCCAAGGAACTTCCCCAGTGGAGGCTCTAGTTTTTGGTGAAGTGTTTCAAGTTAAGTTGTGAGTAGAGCATCTTAGAGTCACAATATTCTTTAGCCTTAGGGAAATGTGCTTTTTATTAGAGTCTGCCCACCTGACCTCTAGGTTCACTGCTCAGTCCAAAGGCATTTGGCTAAGCTATTGGTCATTTTCTGACACCAGTGTTTGTTACATGAATATTCATTGAGCATCTGTCATGTGCCCTGAGTGGTGCTATGCCCTGGGGGTACAGCAAGGAACAAGACAGACGTGGTCCCTGTTCTCGGAACTCATGTTGATGAAGGCGTGTACTCTGGTATGTCCTCTTGTGCTGGGAACAGCCTGCTGACTTTCTCCCTTCAACCCCCAGTGTGTTGTTTGGGCTATACCTATCCTCTGGCTGTGCTAACCACTGCATCACCTTAATCGTGCTGGGTGGGAAAGAAGCCCTAGAAAATAATCTACGAACCAACAATAATGAAAGGGGAGGCACTGCTCGAAGAGAGTGGTTTCATCCAGTGACTGAGAAGAAAAGGATGAGATAGTTGAATGGTCAGTACCAACAAGCGGAGTGGAACAAAAGAAGCAAAGAGAATGGCCAAAATGTAAGTGGATGCTACTGGGTCCAGGCCAGGCTTTGGTGAATCCTCACACCAACGATGCTCAATCTCTTTCCGGGAACTAGTTGCTTCTTTGCTCACCATACTGTTCTTGAAGGTTCTCCTTTCATTCTTCATTCCTTGCTAAAACTCTAGGGAAAGAGAAGCCAGACCATTCTCCATGGTTCCTAGTTTCCACCAACCTCCTCTTTTCATTGCCCCAAAGGCCTGGATATTCCTACTGAGGCCCTTTCCTAGACAACCAGCCCAATCTGGGGCCTAACAAACTTTCATGTCACATCATAGGACATTTCTTTTTATCCAGAAAATGAATAACCAGAAGCCTATCCATTGAAATACTCACTGTTCTCTTCAAGAGCAAACACTATTTACAAAGATCCCAGGGCTTCTAAGAGCTTAAAATGTCATTCCAATTCCTCAAGTTAGAACGAATAGTGCAGGCAGGAAATAAAATTAACCGGACATGGTTCAAACTAGGAGACTTTGGGAAATGACCACTTACAGAGAGTAATTAGGTTTGAGGGGAAGCACCAGAGAAGTTGCGTGGTTAGCCATAGTGGGGATCTGTTCCCACCTCTGACTTGAAGTGTCCAAAAGAGGAACAACCTGTGTTGAGAGCTGGAATCCTAGAAGAAGGGACTCCTGGGAGTCACATTTGGAGGGATGCAATCTCTACAAGAATCAGGGTGTTGAAGCAGGGAAGAAATACCAGCGCGCTTTCTCTTCCCACTAGCTGATCTCCAGTGGGCAATTCAACCAGTAGCCAGATAATTGAGACAGAGGCCAAAGAAGGCAGATAATGCAACCTCAAGGGGCCAGTCTCCCAAAATCAGAGGGGCAGAAAAGTAGAGACTAGGTTGGGGGAGTAGTGGTGGGTAGGATTCAGAGAATAACTCACACAGGTACTAACTCTCCTCTACCCAGAATAGGGAATTACTCAGAGCTTTGTCTTTTAATCACTCTTGCTAAATGTCTTGTTATTGGTCAACCCCCCAAGTTAGTTTTCTTTTCTTTCTTTCTTTTTTTTTTTTTTCCAGCTCTTACAAATACTTACCAAAAGTCATGGCTGAGTATTACAGTAACATTATCATTTTTATTTATTAAAAAAATACTTATTGCACTCTTACTATACCAGGTACTACTATTAAAGCCCCTATTCCCACCCCCTCATCATTCTCATTTATGAGAGTAATTTCATCTCCATATTATTTTTTTAATGATTTATTTTATTTATTCATGCATATAAGAGCAGGGTGTAGGCCAGAGTTGTGGAGGTGGGAGTGAAAAGGATTCACGAGAGACAGAGGAGAAGCAGAACAGGCAGATCCACTAAAATACACTGCTGAGGGGAGCAGTGGGCAAGACAGGAGAGGTCTGCAGCACCATGTGGGTCACCTCCCTGAGCAGGGAATGAACTCAAGCTGCAGCGGCTGCGGAGAGCTTGATAGGGCTGCGACTTAACCCCTTGCACCACCAGGGAGGCCCTCGCCTCCCATTTTAAGTGAAATTCCAAAGGATCCCGTCCACTTGGACCAGCATTATGTAACCCCCTCTGCTTTACTTTTTTTGGTAAATCTCAATTTTGTTTGACTTGAGAATCTGTCCTGGACAGCTGAACCCCTGAACTGCCTCTCAGTGGCTAATAGAAAGTTTACAGCTTTTTCTGGACTAGGCCCTACATATTTTTTTTAAGTGCAGAGGCAGTGCTTCGGTTCTGTGAAGAATTTTCAAAATAAAACTCGTTCTTGTGGACTGCAACTAATACTTCAACAAGGAAGCAATCCTCTTAAAGTCTGTCTGTATCAGTGGTGTTCAATTTTTTTTTTACTTCCTCCCACCAAAAAAAAAAAAAAGCTTTATATTTCAACCTGGTTTCATGAAACAATATTCACCATTACCTTATTTGATGTGTTCTGTTATTTCTATCCTGTTCTACATATTTTAAAAAAATACTGATAGCAAGCCTTTAAACTGATTTTAGACTGTATTAATAGGTTATACTCTGTAGCTTGGAAAACTTCAACCTATATTATGTGTTAAGGCTATTTTAAAAATAGACCCAATCCTGGAATTGATATCTAAAGGAAGCTAAGGTATCCTAAATGTTTATTTTTCCATCTTCATCAAATGTACTAAAAAACCCATTTTTCTTTCATTTTAAAGAAGCCAGACTGTTTGACCAGTGACTTTCCCCTCTTCTTCCTCTTCCTGCCAACCTGGTGAGGAGTCCTGTGTTTATTGCCAGTTTGACTTGTGACTGGAACTGGTTGACCGGGGATGGTCAGCTGTGGCTTCCCAGACAGCTTTGTACATGCACCTTGGGGGTTTTGTTTGTTTATTTTAACGCGAAGAAATCTGTGTTTGACTTGTAGTTGTTGGGGGGAAGGTTTCACTGCGATGTGGTACTGGTTGTCCTGCTGGGTACATGATTTATTGCCAAGGGATTAGGCCATGCTGATGGGACTGGAATCCTCTCCCACCACCAAGGCGACATGGGGCAGTTCAGGAACAGGGAAATTACTGCTGCTCTTATAGGGCACTGAGCCTCTGCTAAGGGCATTCCGCACATGATCTCATTTAATTCTTACAGCAGTCCAGTGAGGGGGTATTACTGCCTTCATTACAGAGTAAAGAGAAGTGTTATTGCTGTTTACAAAAGCAGGAGCACATTCAGAGAGGTTTCAGAATGTCCTGACACTTCCACAGGAGTGTGTAGCAGCGTTAAAAACCACTTTTCACTCTTATCCATGAAACTATTCTGCTTGTTCTTTTGTCTCTGGCCTGGAAAGAAGAGCAGGTAGACAATTTCTTTGTTAGTAGGATGTTAGGTGTGAGGTTTGAGGGCTGGAAGTTCTTTTCCGGTTTCTGGGGTTGTTTGGGGAATGAAACCATCCTGTACCCAGATTTTTTAGTTAAAATTTAGAATTTCTGGTATACACAACAAATAATTGAAACTACAGGACAACTCACATTATCATTCAGTTTGATAATTAAAAATGACACACTCTGAGAGCCATTTTGACTGTATTTGTATTTGTATTCATGGTATCTGGGGAGGTGGGGAGCATATTAAGTTCCAAATAACATAGCTTTGAAATGTATTAAATTTGTGAACTAGTGAATGCATGCATTTAATGTATGCGAAGTATGATTTCATGTCTGGTTGCCTCTCCCCGCCTCCCCGATGTGTATACCTATGTGATACATGTTTACATAGCTAAAGGAAGAAACTGGAAATTAACACCATAGGTTTTTACTACAAAAGTCAGAGCAGATACAGAGAAAGATACAATATCTTCTAGGGAAGATTGGTGTTGAGACTGTCATAAAGAAAGAAGTCAGCAGACACTTGAAGCTCTGAGAACCAAGAAACAGTCAGCATGTAGATGAAAGAAATTGTGATTTTTAATCTTCTTACCATCATATAGGCTAACTAGGTAAACAGTGGTAGCATCTTATAGGCTAAATAGTGTTAATGTGCTGTGTAAAGACATTCTTTTTTTTTAAAAAAAAAATTTATTTATTTAATGCATGCAAGAACTGGGGTATAGACCCAAATCGCGGGAGGTGAGAGGATCCACCAGAGACAGAGTGGGGAACAGAACAGGCAGATCTACTGAAATATACTGCTGTGGGCAGCAGTGGGAGAGGCAAAAGAGGTCTACTGTGCCTGTGGTGAAGGGATTGAACTCATGCTGCAGTGGCTGCAGGTGGTTCATAGTGTGATGCTTAACCTTGCACCACCAGGGAGGCCCTGTAAAGACTTTCTTATTTAAAATTTTGCTTGGAAGAGCCAAAACAACATGTAAATAATGAAGATCAGAGGTCAAGTATACCTTTTTGGTACTTACTTTCATTTCTTTATATGATGACATTGGAGTTTTGTTTGATATATGAACTAGTGAGAGATTTTTAAATCTGATGGATAGTTCTCTATCCTATATAAATGTTGGTAAAGTAGCTCTCTGGGTTTCAGCTTTCCAGAACTTAGGTTGTCCAGGAAATGACTTCTTCACGTTAGTCAAAAGAACACAGGGGTAGGACTCCTTTTGCGATTTATTCCTCCAAAGTAAACAGGGTAATACGATTATAAAAAATAAAGATTATTACATAAAATGATAATATGTGTACCTTACATAAATAATGCAAGTTCCACAGCTGTAGACCCACAGGATCTAATGCTTACAGTACTGGGAAGCATGTCTCCTCAAAAATTCATTGATTCTGCAAATTTCTTGTATGTTGTTACTCAGCTACCCAAAGCCTTGGTTCTATGCAGATGCTACCTCACAAAATCATTCATAATGCCCTTCTGCTTGGTGGTTGGCTTTGAAATCAAGGACATTTCTATTATATTTGACCCACTGAGGAGTCAAACATTCTGTGTTGGGTGGGGACTGGACCATCATGGCTCTGTCTGGAAGTTTCTACTTAGAAGCCAAAGACCAAGGAATCATTTATGCTCTTACCAGGGTTAACATTAAGGATTATGAACCACTTCTGGGCAAGCCACAGTATCTGAAAACTGAGCTTTGGATTCTCCAAATAAGTTCCATTATCTTCCCTGTCCATTTAGTGCATGTGTATGGAAAAGGACAGAAAGCCAGGTTTGAGGCCAACATGAAGAAATGCTGTGTAGATTCAGATGGAGGAGTGATTAGAAGAGCCGACGCTCATTAAATGGGATTTGCTCCCTTCCAACTGGACATGCACAGGAGTTGGTTTTTTAAAAAGTATTAACTTATTTTTTTTTCCCTTCAAGCTCAGCCAGAGACCTCATGGAGGTCTAAGCCCAAGCCAAGCTTGATCTGTTTTAATTCAACCACTGTTGATTTATGGCTTAGCAAAAAATGTCTGAGAATTTTTTTAAGCTCAAAAAAATTTTTTACCCTAACTTGACTCTCTCACATCACAAATATAGCTGAAGGGATATTTCTCAGACTTTAAAAAGACAAAGCTATCTTTGGAATGGAAGGGAGCTCTGAAAACTTCAAATCCCAGTGAGAAGTTCTTGATAATTTATATACAAATAAAAACAAATTTATTAGATAATATGTTTGGAAAACCTTATGACACTTTAAATATGTTCATCTGATTCCTCTTGAATGGAGACTAGATAGAATCAAGGCAAAGGGGAGATATGAAGGTGGTGGATGATGTTCTCAGAATTTGCACAAGAAGGAGGGAGACGGAAGTCCTTCCCTTACTTCTAGTCCCCATGTCTTCTTCTTCTTATCCCCGCCCAAACAAAATAAAATAGAAAATAAAATAACCCAAACAAAAAGGTCCCATTCATTGTCTAGACAGAAAACAATCTTTCTTGTCTACCTGGCTTTGGGATGTATGTCGTTATGCAATGTAGGCAGGAACTAGACTAATAAGCAATTACCAACTGCGAGAAGAAAACTGATACCAAGTCTCTGGTCCCTTCCAGTTCTAATATTTTATGGGTTTAACCCAGTTCACAAGGAGCAATCCTTACTCTGCCTCCTCTAGCATTCAGGCTAGTCTATGTGACTTAACCATTCCTTGGTTATGTTCGCACCTTCTGTTTTTCCCTGCATGAATATCCAATAAGATTATAAGCCCATTTTTTCTCATCTGAAACTTTTTTTTTTAAGATTTATTTATTTATGCATATAAGAGCTAGGGTACAGGTCAGAGGCCAAGGAGGTGAAAGGATTCACCAGAGACAGATCTGGGAGCAGAACAGGCAGATGGACTGAAACACACTGCTGAGGGGAGCAGCGGGCCAGGCAGGAGAGGTCTGCTATGCCATGTGGGACTCCTCCCTGGCCTGCGGCAGGGATTGAACTTGTGCTGCAGTGGCTGTGGTTTGCTTCATAGTGCGTTGCTTAACCCACTGCACCACCAGGGAGGCCCCTCATGTGAAACTTTTAACCTTCTTCCCAAGCTTCCCCATATTAGCCTAACGACTGTCAGAGACCCCAGCCTCAAAAGTGCACACTCAGGAATAAAGGTGAATAGGCGCCTTTTATTTCTGCTGTTTAGAAAAAAACAAACAGAAAATTCATAATTGCATTGCACTTCTCTTCCTGAGAGATCTTGGTGAACAGGGAAGGGGTATTTTCTGCCATCATCTGTGCATTGTGAGTTTCTCTCCTAAGTATATCCCTTCATGAAAAAAATTGCTGCGTATATAGCAATTCTGCTCATGACTGTTAATATGCATCCAAGACTTCAACTCTCTTGACCCAGAACTAGAATTACTGCTATTACTTCTAATACTTTTTTTAAAAAGATTCATTCATGCATACAAGAGCTGGGGCACAGGCCCGAGATGTGGGGGTGAGAGGATTCACCGGAGACAGACTGGGGAACAGAACAGGCAGACTGACTGAAGTACACTGCTGAGGGGAGCAGCAGTTAGACAGGAGAGGTCTGTTGCACCATGTGGGTCCCCTCCCTGGGCTGGAGATCGAACTTGTGCTGCAGTTGCTGCAGATACTTCGTAGTGCGCTGCTTAACCCCTTGTACCACCAGGGAGGCCCCTACTTCTCATACTTTAAATCCCTTTCATGGTTTCAGTTTTTCAGCTTCACGAGTACAGTGAACTTCTCAGAGACCAAGGCCACATCTGTGTCATGAATTAGCTTTCTTGACCCAGACACCATCCTGGTGACACAGCAGGTAATTAATTAATGGGCAAGGAATAGATCTTGCCAAAAACTGAAAGAATGGACCCGCTTGATTCTTGGCAGGTACCTTTTTGCCAAAACTTGATGCCAGCATTTGTATGTAAATTTATAAGGACAAAATAGCTGACATTTACTGAGCCTTTATATCACTCTGTGTACTGTGAACAGCCCTTCATGGGTGTTATCTCACTGAGCCCTTACAACAATACTGGGCAGCGAGGGCTCACTGCTGTTGAACTTGTACCATCAATATTCAACATGACTCACTGGTGCTCAGGTGGATTTCTCGTGTCTTTGTGCATTTACCTTGGACTATGGAAAGGTTTTATATTATTTAGCATGTCTCATCAGTGTTTGTTATATTAGTTAGTATAAGTAAAAGTTCCCAAAGCTAATTGCTTAAAGAACTAAAGCTTTTCCCTCTCACTCATGCAGAGGCTCAGGAATCAGTTTACTTGTTACAATACTGATGTTTATATTCCACAAGTTTATTAAGGGACCTTGGTTTCATCCTTATTTTTTCCCCTCCCTTTCCTAGATATGGCCCAGTGTAAAGACATCAGACCAGCAGTGGCACATCTTTTATACTTACTTTGGAGAAAATTTAGTCACACGGCACATCTAACTTCAAAGGAGGCAGATGTATCTGCTGGGTAGGTGTCTGTGTAGTAGCTCTGGTCCTATCACTATGAAAAAAATGAAATTGAAAGAATATAAAAGAATAGAATTTAGTGAGTAGCTTATACTATGTCCATCACAATCATCAATAATGAGATTGTAAACAATGGAGTGCTAGGCTGAGGTTTCATTCACATTTGTCTCTATCACACAGTCAAACACCTGCCATAGAAATAATAAATACTTGACGCATGTGCCAACACTCTCTATTCTGGTGTTTATGGTAGACATCATCAGTCAACCAGGGCACCCTTTCCCGCTGAACCTGAATATACCCTCAGAATCCACTGCAACACAGTGCCCCTGGAAGCCACTAACAATCAATGGGAATTGGCACAGGATTTGAATCCTATTAGCTTCCCTGATTGTAGGTATTCAAATATTGAATAAAGAAAGAACCGTAGTTTCCCTCTTATTTCCATGGAAACATATGTGGGTTGTTGTGGTGATTTTAAAATATGCCTGTAAATTCTTTGATAGTCTTTTCTTCAAAAGTTAGAATTTAATTCCCCTCCCCTTGAACGTGGGCCATTGATAACTTCTAACAAGTAGAATGTGGCAGAAGTAGTACTATGAGGCTTCTGAAACTATTTTACAAAGGATACAGCTTCTATCTAGTACTCTTTCACCTTTGTAATGTCTATTCTGAGGGAAGTAGCTACCACATCACGAGGACATTCAAGCAGTCCTGTGGAAATATCTACAAGAGAAACTGAGGCCTCCAGTCAACTACCAGCATGAACTGGCCAACCCTGTGAATGAGCCATCTGATAACTGGGTCCTCTAGCCCTAGTCAAGATGATGCAGTCCCAACTAATGTCTGACTGCTACCTCATTAGAGACCCCAAACCAGAATTGCCCAAGTGAGCCACTCCCAAATTTTGACTGCAAATTTCTTATAGAAACTCTAAGAAATGTTAACCTTTCTTAAGAAACAACAAGGTTGGGCCTCCCTGGTGGCACAGTGGGTTAAGCAGCGCACTATGAGGCAAACCGCAGCCACTGCAGCACGAGTTCAATCCCTGCTGCCGGCCAGGGAGGGGACCCACATGGCACAGCAGACCTCTCCTGCCTTGCCCGCTGCTCCCCTCAGCAGTGTACTTCTGTTGATCTGTCTGTTCTGCTCACCGCTCTGTCTATGGTGAATCCTCTCACCCCCCACACCTCTGGTCTCTACCCCAGTGCTTGTGTGCATAAATAAATAAATCTTTAAAAAAAGAAAAAGAAAGAAACAACAAGGTTAGCAGGCAAGTCTCTCATGCCCATAAACCGCCACCCCCCCAAATTTCCTTTATCACTTATCCCTGGATATGACCAATATCTATAACATGGCAGTGGTCACAGTTTAGTTTCTTGGTCTGGAACTTCTGATTCTGGTTTATATTAGTGCTTATTTGGTTGAAAGAAAAGAATTCCAATTCACTGAAACAATTGGAATTCTTCACTGTCTCATAAAAGCATCACAGAAAATCAGGGTGAAGTCACCTCAAGCACAACTGAATCCCAGGACTCAAAGATATTATCAGGATCCCTTTATCCTTGGACTTTGCTTGGACTCAGATGACCTTCCATTTGTTAAAATGAAAAGAACAAGCTGCAGAGAGCCACAAACTTGTATTGGTCCAATTTAGAGGGACTCACAAAGCTTCTCTATCCTAGCTCAAATGCAAAAACCCAGGGAAAGGCTCTAGTTGGCCCTTATTGGGTTACATGCTCATGCTTGGGTCATTCATCATGGTCCAGGGGCAAGAGGTACCATGACTTCCACCTCTAGTTGGGAGGCCGCATTCTAGGGTGGGCAGCCCCAACATTACTGCATGAAGTAGAAGGGCAAAGATCTTTGAAGGAATTATATATATTTTCCAGAAGACAGAGGCAAGCAAGAGATGCCCATCGGTTGTAAGATCCATGTATGTGAACTTCCACAAAGAATAGATCTGTAGTTGGAGCAAAGTGGACTCAGCCATTGAATACAGAAGTCAAGGCAATTTGGGTGTATACACATATGCTGAGACTAATCAAAATTGTTTAAGATCAGCATGCTGGCCTACACTATGATAGTAATTGCGCATTATTTCAGGTAGAGACTAGCATTCTCTTTCTAGCCCCACACCTGCCAAGTAAAATTCAAGGAATATAGATGAAGTGTCAGCATTTGAGCCCATTGCCATGTATTCATCTTATCTTTTTCAAAATGTCTTAAATTTGGTGAACTTGTTTTGAAGATGGTTGGCTATAAAAGATAGGAGGGGGCCTCCCTGGTGGCGCAGTGGGTTAAGCAACACACTGTGAAGCATCTGCAGCCACTGCAGCGCAAGTTTGATCCCTGCTGCCAGCCAGGGAGGAGACCCACATGGCGCAGCAGACCTCTCCTGCCTCGCCCGCTGCTCCCCTCAGCAGTGTGTTTCAGTCATTCTGCCTGTTCTGCTCCCTGCTCTGTCTCTGGTGGATCCTCTTACCTCCCGTGACTCTGGCCTTTGCCCCAGCTCTTGTATGCATAAATAAATAAATCTTTAAAAAAAAAAGAGAGAGATAGGAGGAATTGCTATAAGCTATGGGACCAATTTAAGGCATCAGATTGTCACCCCTTGTTGGATAATAGGAAATCTTAATGTCTTCAGTTAGGTGTTCATGGCAGAGAAGTTGGTACACATGTGCTCCTATCATATCCCAACATATCAATGACCCAATCATTCTCATCTGCTTGAAAGGAAGTTACAGAACCTTGAAGGAGAAAAACACAGTCTACACTTATGACTATTTTTCAAGGTGTTCCTAGCGTAGGACTCTATTCAAGGAACATCTTCAGAATGAGTCACTAAGAAAGAGCAGAAAGGAAAACCAGGTAACTAAGGGTCCAGGAGAGAAGCAACAAGAACTCCCAAGATGAGACAACCTAGTTCAGATTGAAGCAAGAAAAAAGCAGACTCTAAGAAAACACTGAGTTAAAAAATAAAAATTGGAAACATCTGATTTGTTAACGCCAAAAAACAGTTAGAAAAGAAATGTAATATAATAAGTATATTCTACATGGTTTGTGTGCAAAGAATTTATAGAGCAAAACTGTAATTAATACTGACGTAATGAAGACATGAAAACGACAATAGTGGGATTATGCTGGTGTGTGTGTGTGTGTGTGTGTTCATGTGCCTGTGTTTGTATGTTGGGGAGTACAGGAGGCTAGAGCTCATTTTTCATAGTATAGAAACAGTAGATAACCCAGGATGAAAAAGTCAAGTAAGAGTGTTTAATCATGTTATTTTATAAAAATGAAGCAAAGTGTAATGGCTGAAGAGGTGGAGAGGAGTTGCTTCTGGGAGCATAAATTGAGAGTGGGGAGAGAAGGCTCAAACCTAATACTACTATCTGACTTTTAAATCCATTCATTCATTGTGATCCCAGTTTTGTTTTATATATAAATTATATGTATATAAAATACATATCACTTTGTATACCTATATTCATGCATGTTAAAAAATATAGAAGAAAATGTACAAAAATTAACTACGCGGCTCTTGGGAGGGGATATGTTAGGTTTGTCGATAAATTTTAGCTTTAGCTTTAGCTGTTACCTCTATTTCCAAAACTGTGAGGAAAACATTAGTTTTTCATTACATTATTTAAAAAAAGATTTATTTATTTATGCATACAAGAGCTGGGGTATAGGCCAGAGGTGTGGGCGGTGAGAGGATCCACCAGAGACAGAGTGGGGAACAGAACAGGCAGGGTAACTGAAACACACTGCTGAGGGGAGCAGTGGGCGAGGCAGGAGAGGTCTGCTGCGCCTTGTGGGACACCTTCCTGGCCGGCAACAGGGACTGATCTTGTGCTGTAGTGACAGAGGTTTGCTTCACAGGGTGTTGCTTAACCCACTGCGCCACCAGGGAGGCCCCACATTACATTTTATTTTTTTTTAAAGATTTTATTTATTTAGCATACAAGAGCTGGGGCCTAGGCCAGAGGTGTGAGCAGTGAGAGGATCCACCAGAGACAGAGTGGGGAGCAGAACAGGCAGATCAACTGAAATGCGCTGCTGAGGGGAGCAGCAGATGAGACAGGAGAGGTCTGCTGCACCATGTGGGACACCTCCCTGGAGCAAGGATTGAACTCATGCTGAAGTGCCTGCTGATAACTTGATAGTCCTTAGACTTTAACCCCTGTACCACAAGGGAGGCCCACATTACATTTTATTTTTAAGGGAGAGAAAGAAAGGACAGGTAAGGACATCTTCCTAGGAAACAGGAGATCTGGGTTCAAATCCAGATGTGGCACTACTTCGCTGTGAACTTCAGCAAACTGTCACTTCCCTGGGCCCCTGTTGATCCAGCCATAAAAGCAGGGTAGATGTGAACTCCAAATATTATCCAGGCACAAAGCTGCCATTATCTAGAACTCACTATGTTGTTGATTCTGTGCTACATGCATTATTTATACCCGTGGTTCCCATGTGTGTTAGACTTTCCTGGAGAGTTTAGTAGAACAATGCATTCCTGAATCAGTGGGCCTGGAGTAAAGCCTGATAAATATGCAGTTCTAACAAGTCTTCAGGAGATGCCAATGACATTGCTGACCTAGCTGCACCCTGAGAAACACTGACATGCATTATCTCATTTAAGCCTTACCAAAAACCCTGTATGAGATTGCATTCCCAGTTGTTTGGGTGGGGAAACTGAGGTTTAAGGAGATCACCAGTGTCCAAACAACACAAACCCAAGACTGCTTGAACCACAGCTCTTACTGTGACTGAGGGATGTGCTGCCTTTTCCTTATGCTCCATTCCAGTCTCAGCTTTATATACTTCAAGCTTACAAACAACAAAACCCATGCATCTAAGACCAAAGCAAAGGCCTCCAGAAAACCTTGGGTGTGAGTAGCTGCTTCTCCTGGGGGTGGGGGGAGATGAACCCAGCTGCAGCTGTGAGCAGGAGCGTGACAGGCTCCAGGGTCTCCCGGCTCGAGCAGGGTGGGCAACGGGAGTACAGCCTCATTAAGGTTAACTTGAACTTTTCTTTCCCCTCTCCTCCTGTTTATTTGTCATTCTCTGGGTCTCTTAGTCATTTGGGTGGCAAAAAAAAAAAAAAGAGTGGAAATGTGCTTTCTTCAATGTTGACTTTTCTTTCAAATTCATGACGTTGTGGTATCCCCAGGAATGGTTATTTTCTTCCCTTTCTCCCTAGCGTGAATTCTCAAGTAAGTAGCAAATGATTTCAAATGCATGCTGACTACAGTGGACAGCTGCCAGGAGAGAAGTGAAAATAAACTGGTGACAGGAAGTGTCACAGTTCATAGAAAGGGCACTGAGGAGGTAGAGGAGCAAACCCATGACACTGCCGAGTCCACATGCTGAAAGACTTACCCGGTGGACTGGGCAGCCACAAATCTCCTAGTAATTCATTAAGTGAGGGGAAATGCTCCCAGAAACATTTCTCTCCTCTCCTAACACCCTTTGTCTTTTAATTTCCAAACTCTGGGTTCATTTCTATGTCAAGCAAACCCGGCTGTCTCTGCACAACCCCTTCGTTCGTGATGGAACACACTGCAGTAAATGAACGCTTTGCCTCTAAGTGCTTCAACAGGCTGAGGAGGTTTCCAAGCTTTAGGGTCACAAGATGGATAGATGATCGGTGTGAACTAGAAAATAGCATCAAAAACAGCATGAAGGATGGTGGAAACAGAGGCGAAGCTTATGGAGCTTTGCCCAGTAAAGGGATTACAAGGCTTGAAGGAAATTTACAGGGATAAAAAATTAAAAGTTAGTCACTGGATAAAAGAAGATGACAGAATTGAGTCAAACATATCAATCAATATAAGTGGACTCAATTTACCTATTTAAAAAAAAAAGACTTCCAGTTTGGCTAACAAGGCAAAACCCAGCATTTTGCTTTCTATATAAGAGACATCCCTAAAATAAGAGATCCTAACAGGATTAAAATAGAAGAACAGACAAAGACACTAAGGCAAATTAAAAACAAATGCAAATTGAAACTTAAAAGCAGAGCTGCACTCCTGGCATCTGGTAAGAGGGGACTCAAACCAAAAAGCATTATAGGAGACGAAGGAGAAGACTATAAAATATTTAAGACATTAATTCACATTAAAGTTGTATCAGTTACTAGTATATATGTACCTAATTAGTAGAAATTTAGAGGAAACAGAAATTTGCTAATAGCAAGTGATTTTAATGTGCCTCTCTTGTCCAAGACAGATAAAGTGAACAGACAATAAGGATATTTGGGCACTCAATACACAGCCAGTAAGGTAGAAATCTGAACTCCAATAGTAGAGTAATTCTTTTTTTTTTAAAGATTTATTTATTTATGCATACAAGCACTGGGGTACAGGCCAGAGGTTGGGGGGAGGGTGAGAGGATTCACCACAGAGAGCAGGGAGCAGAACAGGCAGATCAACGGAAGTACACTGCTGAGGGGAGCAGCGGGCACAGCAGGAGA
>JAGFMF010011406.1:7340299-7358337 GCA_019455555.1 Galemys pyrenaicus | reverse complement strand
CAGCGGGCACAGCAGGAGAGGTCTGCCGCACCATGTGGGTCCCCTCCCTGGCCGGCAGCAGGGATCGAACTCGTGCTGCAGTGGCTGCGGTCCGCTTCATAGTGTGTTGCTTAACCCACTGCGCCACCAGGGAGGCCCCCAATAGTAGAGTAATTCTTAAGTGACCATACCTTGGGTTATAAAGAGAGCCTTAATAAATTCCAAAGAAAAGAACATTCATTGCCTATATATATATTTATGTGTGTATGTATGTATGTATGTACGTGTGTGTATATATATGAAAAATTATTAACAAGTAAAAATAGAGGATTTTGTTGTCTGAAGATTAAAAAAAAACAGAATCATGTTAACAAGTAACTGTCAGTCAGAAGAAGTACAACATGCACAAAAAAACAAGTTTATGGTATTTAGTTAAAGCAGTAAAAGTTCAGCTTTAAGTATGTTTATCAATAAAAATGAAAATAAATGAATCAAATATCCCACTCAAAAAGCTAGAAAATTACAGGGCCTTCCCTGGTGGCGCAATGGGTTAAGCAACACACTATGAAGTAAACCTTAGTCACTGTAGCATGAGTTCGATCCCTGCCACCAGCTGGGAAGGTGACCCACATGGTGCAGGCAGACCTCTCCTGCCTCACCTGCTGCTCCCTTCAGTGTTTCTGTCAATCTGCTTGTTCTGCTCCCTGCTCTGTCTGGTGGATTCTTTCACCACCCCACACCTCTGGCCTGTACCCCAGTGTTTGTATGCATGAATAAATAAATCTTTAAAAAAAAAAAGCTAGAAAATTATAAAATAGCCAAAAGAATCTAGAAGAAAGAAATCAACGAAGACAAAATAAGAAATTAGAAATAATTAGAAAATAGAAAAAAGTATACAACTTATAAATAAACCCAGGATGAAACAATCAGCAAAATATACAAACTACATATTAAGCTAATTAAGCAAATAAAGAGGAACAAAATTAAAAAAAGTAGCAATGGGTGGATGGGGAAAACTATCAAAACACAGAAAATATGAAATGAAAAGATAAGATATTTTTTGAATTCTGTGCAAAGACATTTGAAAATCTAGATGAGAAGGCTAATTGTCTAGAAAAAATCTGAGTTAAATTGATCCCAGTGGAGACAGAAAGTTTTAAAGACGAATTGCTGTAGAAGTAACAGAGAAAAGTACAGTCCAAAAAGCACCAGTTCAAGTGGTTTCACAGGGGGAATTGAACAAACCTTTAAAGGTTAGATAATCTCAATGCGACATCAGAACAAAGAAAAAGATGAAAAACCAGAAAATGTGAGCACTAATGAGAATGCAATGGACCAAAATATATAAAATATATTTATTTCCATAAGTTGGTAACATAGGTACCAACTGGCAATGATTTTAAACCAAAACAACGATAAAACTTGCTTATTACCTTTGGATGATATTAGACATGCTTATTTTGAAAGCTGGCTAACAAAGTGAAAAGAATCCAGCAGTTATCTTTCTTTTCCTGTGAAGGTATGTCTCATCATCAAAGTTTCTCTTTAGGCACACATTCCGGTTCAATATGAAAAGCACTGATTAATAATTTTTTTTAATATTTATTTATTTATGCATACAAGAGCTGGGGTACAGGGCAGAGTCACGGGAGGTGAGAGGATTCACCAGACAGAGTGAAGAGCAGAACAGGCAGACTGACTGAAATACACTGCTGAGGGGAGCACGGGCGAGGCAGGAGAGGTCTGCTGTGCCATGTGGGTCCCCTCCCTGGCCGGCAGCAGGGATCGAACTCATGCTGCAGTGGCTGCAGTTTGCTTCATAGTGCGTTGCTTAACCCGCTGCACCACCAGGGAGGCCCAGCACTGATAATTTTAGAAATGTTACTATTTTGTAAATTCTAACAGAATTTGTGGATCTGGGGTATGTTTATCAAAGGCTGCTCAGACAGATCAAGAGACTTTATGTGCCTTCTGATGGAAGTTGTACCATTCATAATGCCTCCTGGCACAAAATCAAACCTGAATCTCACCAAACTGCTAGCACTACTCTTTCACAAAATACACATGATCTTGAGGAACATGTGAAGTAATACCACAGGGGTGTCATCAGTAAAACCCAAATTGAGACTTTATAGGACAAATGACTTCATTTCCTAAGTAAATAAATTGCAAGGGAGAAGAAAAGATGGTGGCAGGGATAGGGGAATCTCTAGATTAAAAGAAATAGAAGAAACATTAACCAATCCAACATGTACATGCAGCTTGGATCCTGATTCCAACAAAACTCTAGAAAAGTTATGTGACAACTTCCCCTCAGGTATTAGATTTGGGGGAGATTTGAACACTAGTAATATGATATTAAAGTTTGTCATTAGTTTTTTAAGGTGTGATATTGGTATACAAACAACAACAAAAAAGACAAAAAGAGAATCATGTTTCCTGGATATATTCTGTAATACTTAAAAATAAAATTATGAAATTTTATTTGGAGTGTGCACTAGAAGATTGCAGATGGGGTAGGATGATGTAGATGAGGCTTGAAATACATTGACCAGAAGCTGATATTTAAGGAATCTGGGTGATGGGATGTGACCAGTCATTGGGTTCTTTTTCACATATATATATATTCAATATATTTGAAATTTTCCAGAGTAAAAAGGCTTGCTGTTGTTATTTTAATTGGTCACCATTCTCAGTGATTGCTATTTTCCTTCTCTGTCTTTTCCAAATTTTCCACAATGATAGTGATTTACTTTAAATAATGGGACGAATACTTTTTTTGGCAAGGGATAAAACAAAAGATTTAGTCGCTGTCTAATTTCTTAGTAATTCACTATGGAAGCATGATGACACCTAACATTTACTAAGTGATTATTATGTGGCAGGCCTATTCAAGTGTGTATGTGGATTGACCTATTTATTCTTAGGTGTATTCTTTTTTTTTTTTTAAGATTTATTTATTTATGCATACAAGAACTGAGGTACAGGCCAGAGTCCAGGGTGGTAAGAGGATTCACCAGAGACAGAGTGGGAAGCAGAACAGGCAGATCGACTTGAAACGCACTGCTGAGGGGAGCAGCGGGCGAGGCAGGAGAGGTCTGCTGCGCCATGTGGCAGGGATCAAACTCATGCTGCTGTGGCTCTGGTTTGCTTCATAGTGCATTGCTTAACCCACTGCGCCACCAGGGAGGCCCTCTTAGGTGTATTCTTATTTTCCTCTTAGATATAAGGAAATGGAAGTTCAGAGACTTAAGTAACTTGCTCAAGATAATGTAACTGGTAAGAGATAGAACCAGATTTGAACTCAGGCTGTCTGACTTTAAGTCTTACTTTCCAAACCTTGATGGAATCTTTGCCTCTTGACTTCAGTGATTGCTAGGTGGGATCTTAGCCTTCTTTCCCCCTCCTTCCTTCCATAGAACCTGCATACAATGTTCCCTAGCAGTACACTGACACTGAGTCTGGCTCTTGCTCGTGCAGTGTTAGCTGGGTGACCTTGGCACCAGTCACTACATTCTCTGGGCTTCAGTTGTATGCAAAATGAGATAAACATTTGTTTTGGAGATGTTTTAGTAATCATGAGATGCAGGGATGTAATGCGTCAGAGCCGGACATACCATGGAAATCAAGAGGGGTTATCAACACCCAGTCAGCAGAGGGGTCCTGCTCTGTCCACCTCGCTGCTGGGGCCACCTTTTGTCTCCTTCTACCCAGAAGAAGTCAGTTCAGGAACACATTACTGGTGATTATGGAATGAGAGAAAAGACAGAGACTTCCCCCTTAGGTATTAATTTGCAGGGGCTGCCTTAACGAGGTCCACAAACACAATGACTCAAGCAACAGAAATTTGTCTCACATGGTGGAGGCTTCAAGTCTGAAATCAAGGTGTCCAAAGGGCCTCCCATGCTCTGTGATGGCGAGTCTTTCTCACTCCTGGCTGCCAGTGGTTTTTTGTCTTGTGTCAGCTTAAGTCCAGTCTGTACCTCGCATTTCCCCTGGTGAGGGCTTATCTCCAAACGGCTCTTCTTTATAAGGACACCAGCCACAATGGATTAGGGAACTGCCCTAGTCCACTATGACCTTATCTTAACTACTTACATCTACAATGTCCTTATTTCCAAATAAGATCACATACTGAGCTAGAAGGGCTTGGGTTTCAACATAAGAATTTGGGGGTGGGGGAAGAAATCCAGAGAAAACCCATGTTTGGAAAGTAGATTTGGTGTCCCAAGCAGGAGCACGTGAATCTATGCACGGCTCATGGATGTCAGTTGGTGACTGCTGCTACTTTAAACAAAACTTTCTCCACAGCTCTCAGAGCATGAAAGAATCATCCTGGGGGGTGCCTTTCCAAGCATCCCTTCACTGAGGGTATTTCTGAAATCCAGAGACTGTCCTAAATCCATGGCAGAGGACAGAGCATGCAAGGCACATGTCCCTGTGACCCTGCTTCAATTGCTGTCCCTTGTCTTTCATTTCCACTGCTTCCCCACCTCCATCACCCTACACCTGACCTGTGCTAAGAATGTCCACCTCCCAGATGTGATACACGGTGTCTGTGCTGCAGCCTGGCTGGCTGCTGGAAGGGCATTCCTCTGAGTAAGGACAGGAAGCTCAAATGCCTGCTCCTGTCTTTGTGTCTGAGCTGGAGACGTGGCCTCTGACTGTGGAAACATTGGCAGCAGCTCAGTGGAAAGGAGCTGGAGACTGCCTCCGTGGCAAGATGTGGCAACCTTTTTCTCTGGCTTCCTGGCATGAAAGAGTGAGGTGGTGAGCAGGTGTTGATGGGATGGCATTGGCAAGACACCTTCCCTGTCCCCATCTCACAATCAACTAGTATTTGTCCAGTGCGGGGCGGGGGATAGCTGGGTAGAGGGAGTGAACAGATGGGAGGACATTCCAGAACCCAACCCCCTTCCCACCCCTACGCTCCAATTCCCACTGTCCAATATGGTGGCTGTTAGCCACATGCTACCATGGAATACACAAGATGTGTTAGTGCCACTGAAGATGGAAACCTTACATTTTATTTAATTTTCATTTAAAAGCAGACAGTTCAGTTAGGAAAAATTTAAAAAATGTGTTTGGAACAACTTAGGTATGTGGATCATACCTTTTTCTTTTACAACTGTAAATTTTTATGAAACCGAAAAGCAGATTAAATATTTCCATGAAAATTCAGCATCCAAATGAACATATGTTGCAAATGTATAATATATAGCAGATTTAGCAAATTTAGTATGTAAGAAAAACATAAAATAAGGCATTATAATTTTAAAGCATTGATTACTTTATAAGATGCTAATATTTTAGATACATTA
The DNA here is from genome assembly GCA_019455555.1 of Galemys pyrenaicus. Lineage (NCBI taxonomy): Eukaryota > Metazoa > Chordata > Mammalia > Eulipotyphla > Talpidae > Galemys > Galemys pyrenaicus. The sequence continues at coordinate 7,353,037 of JAGFMF010011406.1, read as the reverse complement.
AGCTTTTTTTCTTGTGATGAGAACATTTTAAAAATATTTATATATATATATATTTTACAGGATTGTTCATTTTTATAAAATGTTTGCTTTCTCCTCTCAGGTGTAGTCTCTGTAAAATTCCCACCACCAATTCACCTTTGAACCATCACCATAGTTCCTTATGCTCTTCCTGTCCCCCTGTTTTAATTGCTCTCCCCCCACCGCCCACAGAATGTCTCTGACTTATAGTTGCCACTAGTTTTATTTATTATTTTTCCCAGTTCCCTTATATTCCTCCTATAAGGGAAACCATCTGATATATATCTTAAGATTTACTTATTGATACATACAAGAACTGGGGCACAGTCAGAGATGCAGGGGGTGAGAGGTTCAACAGACAATAGAACAGGTGAATTGATGGAAATGCACTGCTGAGGGGAGCAAGGAGCAAGAAGAGAGGTCTGCTGCGCCATGTGGTTCAGCTCCCTGGCCGGGGATCGAACTTGTGCTACAGTGGCTGCAGATAGCTTCAGAGTGCTGCGACTTAACCCCTTGCACCATCAGGGAGGTCCCTGATATTTTTCATTTTCCTTCTGACTTATTTTACTGAGTATAATCCCTTCCACCTCCATCCATGTTACTGCAAATGGAATGAGTTTATCATTTTTGATTGCTAAATAGTATTCCATTGTGTCTATATACCACATCTTCTTGATCCAGGCATCTATTTTTGGGCATATGGGTTGTTTCCTTATCTTTTATTTATTTATTTATTTATTTTTTATAGGTAAAATATTTCCACTTAAACACATGCCATTCTATTTTCTGTTGATCATAGTTGTATAAAGCAGCAAACACTGAAGGGGGCGGGGGCGGGAATGACTGTTGTATACACTTTAAATTGCTTTGCATGGTCTCATTTTAGATGATTGGTGTAAGAATCTTATCTTTTTTGTAATTCTTATTTTTTATAATTTATTTTTTATTTATATCTGTCATATCATTGTGTATTCCCCATAAAATTCCTACTACCAGTTCACCCATGAACCATCACCATAGTCCCTTGTGCTTTTTTACTCCTGTTTTGATCCCTTTTCCTTCCTCTCCCTCAGAATGTCTCTTATTTATGGTTGCCTAATAGTTTTGTTTTATTATTATTATTGTTGTTATTTTTTTCCCCGATCCTTTATTTTGTTTCCCTACATTCCTCCTACAACTGAAACCATTTGATATTTTTCTTTTTCCTCTGGTTTATTTGACTGCATATATAATCCCTTTAAGTTCCGTTCATGTTGCCGCACATGGCATGAGTTTATCTTTTTTGATTGCTGAATAGTATTCCACTGTGTATATGTACCACATCTTCTTGATCCAGTCATCTATTTTTGGTCATTTGGGTTGTGTCCATATCTTACCTATTGTAAATAGTGCTGTGAATAAATATAGGGGTGCAGGTATCCTTTTGAATTAATATTTTTGTGTCCTTTGGGTATATTCCTAGGAGTAGAATTTTCTGTGTCAAGTGGTAGCTCCATTTTTAGTAGTTTGCGGAACTTCCATACAGTTTTCCAGGTGGTTGGACCGGTTTGCATTCCCACCAGCAGTGTAGGAGAGTTCCTTTTTCTCCACAGCCTTATCAACATTTGTTGTTTCCTGTTTTTTTTAACCTGTGCCATTGTAAGATGGTAGTATCTCATTGTGGTTTTGATTTGCATTTCCCTGATTTCCAGTGATTTTGAATATTTTTTAATGTACCTGTTGGCCATTTGCAATTCCTCTTTGGAGAAGTGTCTTTTAGCTCTTTCGCCCATTTTTTTTTTTAAAGATTTATTTATTTATTCATACAAGAGCTGGGGTACAGGACAGAGTCCAGGGCAATGAGAGGATTCACCAGACAGAGTAGGGAGTAGAGCAGGCAGACTGACTGAAACACACTGCCAAGGGCAGCAGCGGGCGAGGCAGGAGAGATCTGCTGTGCCATGTGGGTCCCCTCCCTGGCCAGCATCAGGGATCAAACTTGTGCTGCAGTGGCTGCGGTTTGCTTCATAGTGTGTTGCTTAACCCACTGTGCCACCAGGGAGGCCCTAAATAAAAAATATTTTTAAAACCATTTTTACTTTTGTCTTTTGACTTTTTAAAAATGAGATAGCTAGGAAGTTTAAAATTATATATGCGCTTGCATATTTCCACTGGACAATGCTGCTCTACATTCATAGAAACTTAGTCATAGAAACTTATACATTAGAACTGGGAGGGGCCTCAGGCATCCACATTATCTAGAGAGGAGGAATCTGACACCCAATCTAAGTAATCTTTCCACTTAGAACCCAGATTTCTTTCTCCTGGCCACAGCTACACAGAAACTGGAATATTACAAACAAGCCAAGGTGCATAAAATAAGGTAATGGGATCGAAAGCATATGATGATAACAAGATGATGATATCAATAAGGTGTTTCAAATGTGAATTGGTATTTGCTATTATTTTTGTCCTTCTCTGGAGAGCATGATTAGAACCAGGTACTATCCCTTGAGATTATTCAGAGGGGCAGATGTTTCATTTATTTTTTGTTGTTTTTTTCCCTAGACATCTGCCTCATTTGGAATCTGGACATTTAAGGCTCCTTCCAAGCTACTGCCTCTTACAGAAAAGTTCTTCCCTCCATGGGACTGCAGAGGATGCCGGTTACAAGGTTTTTTCTGCAAGGCTATCAGCGGCCAAGCAGACAATAAAGATAAAGGTGAGGAAAATAGTTCTGGATTTACAAAGACACTCTAGAATGTTCTAAATTAGATTGATAATCAAATGGAACATGGAATCCTTGAGTGGCTCCTGGGTTTAAAAAATATAGGCTTAAAGAATATTAATGGGACAATTCAAGAAATTGGACTATGGCGTGTATATATTATTCTGCTTGGATTGCCATCATAAAACACCACAGATAGGGTGGCTGAAAAAAATTGATTTTCTCATAGTTCTAAAGGCTACAAGTCCAGGTTTGGCTTCTGAGGTTTCTCTGCTTCAGTTGTAGATGGCTGCCTTTTGCTGTGTCTTCACATATTCTTCCTTTGTGTACACATCTCTGTCCTAATCTCTTCTTAGAAGAGCACCAGTCATCATGGATTAGGGCCCACCCATTGACCTCCTTGCACCTGAATAACCTCTCTTAAAGTCTGGTCCTATCTCCACATATGGTGGCATTCTGAGAAACTGGGCATTTCAACATATGAACTTTAGAGGGATACAGTTCAGCACAGAACACTGGATATGGCTACTATTAATCTTAGCCTTATTGGATATGGTCTGACAATGTGATTTTATAAAGTATCCTGAATGTTTGAAGTGTTTGAGTGAAGGTCTTGCTATCTTTCAAATGGTGCAAAAACAACCACCAAAATGTGTGGGGACCGGGAGGGTTTGGGGGGTGGTGGGGGGGAGGGCTTGGAGACAGAGAGAGAGAATGCCAACAACTGGTGATTCTAGATAAAAGGTAGCAGTTATTCCTTGTTGTTTGTAGTGTTCTTAGAGCTTTTCTGTAGGTTTGAACTTTTTGAAACAAAATCTTGGCGGCAGGAACCCTCTCTCATTCTCAAGGCCAGAGATCCCTCCCAAATGAGGCAGCTTCCCCACCTGTCACACACTCAGAGAATGGCCTTTCTTTTCCATCTTAGCACTTGTGCTCATTTTTAATTTTGCTTCTCTCGGCTTCCTTGGCTCATGGACCTGGCATGCAATATAATATTGATAAGCGGAAGGGAGGGAGGAAGGAAGGAAGAGAGGAAGGAAGAAGGAAGGAAGGGAGGAAGGAAGGAAGGAAGGAGGGAGGGAGGGAGGAAGGAAGGAAGGAAGGAGGGGGGGAGGGAGGGCTTATTCAAGGATGATCAGAAAATAGGGTGTGTGTTGGAGTGGGGGGAGTCTAAATCCCAGACTGCTGCTTAAAAGCTAATGAAGATACACCGATTCCTGGGCTGTTATCTTTTCACTCTTTCCCCCTTTATTTCTCTTCCTCCAATTCCTTCCTTCTCTGCCTCTCCTCCCACTTTCTTTTCCTTCCATCTATTGCTATTGATTCCTGGGTTCTCCGCTCTCATGGGGCCTGTCCAAGAGATCCCAGGGGATCCCTGGAAACACCTTGGAAAGATTGCTGAGGGCTGGAAGGCAGGAGTGGGGCGCCAGCGTGGGGCTCCGTGCGGGGAGCAGCGGTGGGGTTGGCAGGCTGCTGCGGCCCTGGACCGGAAACCGGACCGGGCTCGTCGCCACAGGACATCTCACAGCCTGTCTTAAGCTTTAATTTTCTGGGGAGGAAATCTTTTCTTCAAAGGGCCTCTAATTCCTTTCCCGCAAAAGGCAGTTCTCCCAAACGCAGACAAACTTCTCTCGCCCAAACCCTAACTAGGCTTTTGAAAAGGCGGCTGCTGGGGTGGGGGGTGGGAGGTGGGGGCGCAGGGGGACGACAGGGGGCGGGGGCACCTGCCTGTGTTAGGCGCCTGGAAGCCCAGGCCTTCAGGGCCCTGGACCAGGGCAGAGAGAGAAAAAACCTGGTCTCCCTGACCTTGGACAAGAGGCGGCCCCTCTCCTGGGCATCGGTTCCCCATTCCTGAAGTGAGGCAATTAAATTGAGGACTCAGACTGGAACCGATGGTATTGGAGGGATTGCCACTTACTTTTCTTTCTTTCTTTTTTTAGAAAGTTGGTGTATTTTGTTTTTGTTTTTAAGATTTATTTATGCACACAAGAGCTGGGGCACAGGCCAGAGTCATGGGAGGAGAGAGGATTCACCAGAGAAAGTGGGGAGCAGAACAGGCAGACTGACTGAAACACACTGCTGAGGGGAGCAGCGGGGGAGGCAGGAGAGGTCTGCTGCACCATGTGGGACCCCTCCCTGGCCAGGATTGAACTCGTGCTGTGTGGCAGATGCTTCACAGTGCGGTGCTTAACCCACTGTGCCACCAGGGAGGCCCCAGGGAACAGTTTTAGATCTGAGCCCTGGTTTCAGAGCAAACTGAACCCCACGATGAAGGCTGTGATGTACAGAAGGGATCCTGTGGGTTCACCCTACACGGCCAACCTGCTGGTGACAGTCAGGACTAGCTCTCTGCCCACCGCCTTTCAACCCAGACTGCCCTACCAGGAGAGCTCAGACTCACGGGGCGCCTGGTACACTCAGGTGCACCACCACTGCGGGTGACTTCTGAATGTCCCCACTACCACCCCGGGACATGACCCAGTTTCACATTTCAAGTCACTGACTTCCCTCTGAGCCGGAACTTAGAGAAAAGAGGAGAACAGGAGCAGTGGACATCAGCCCTGACTTCCTGCCAAACGCCACCAAGAGCTCAGGACCCCTCTACCTGCTCTAACAGATTTAAGATGATCCTGAAGTCACTAAAAGCTTTCAATAAACTTTTTATCAAAACAATAATTGAACACAGTTTAAAAGTCAAATAATTCTACAAGCTTATAACTTAAAAAAAAAAGCTCAACATAGTTAATCTTGTTTAATGCTGAGTCAAAGGGTGTACTATTTTGAAATTTATTTTCTTGTGCAACATTTTTAGTTTTCTGGAGCTAATTACTGCCCATATTTTCCTTTGTTTAGATTTCTTTGAACCTTTGGCTAAGTCCTCCCATATCCTCTTAATACCCCAAAAGTGTTTCTCAGTACAGCTTTTCGCATTAGTAAACCAGCCAGCCAGTCTCTCCATTTCCTATTTTCCCAGATAGGAATTTTGCACCTGCCTTCCTCTCACTCCTCTAGAACCCATGGCCTCCAGGTCTCTTGGCCGTAGTTAAGGAGACCAGGAAGGCTAAGGAGACAATGGCAGTCACCTCCCCTGAGTCTTTGACTCTACACCTGTGTTGCACCACCTTCCCTTAAAGAATTCCCTGAAAAGAATGACATCATTCCCTGAAAAGAATGACATCATTCCCTGAAAAGAATGGCATCATTCCCTGAAAAGAATGACATCATTCCCTGAAAAGAATGACGCAATGGTGGTCACTGTTCATTACAAAGCAGTTGTTAGGTAGAGGGAGGAGGCATGATATTATATATTGTCTGGACCCTAGTTATGCTTTGATTTGAAATTTTAAGTGTATAAAATGTTTTAGGCAGAATCTTGTGTGAGATTTGGGTCTGATTGGTGCGGAGTTAAATTTGTGGTGCACCCTGAATGCACTCAGGCTCTTCTTTTTTTTTTTTTTTAAAGATTTATCTGTTTGTGTATATAAGAGCTGGGGTGGGGTGCTCCAGGTGTGGGGGTGAGAGAATTCACCTTCACCAAAGATGGAGTGGGGAACAGAACAGGTGGATTGACGGAGAGGTCTGCTGGGCCATGTGGGTTAGCTCCCTGGCTGGGATAGAACTGCAGTGGTTATGGATAGCTTCACTGTGCTGAGCCTTAACCCCTTGGGCTTAAGGGAGGCCCTCAGGCTTTCACTTCTATCTTTTTGGTAACTCAAAAGGATGTTCCTCCAAGCATCCCCCTAATCTTACCATTTCATTCAGAAGCAGCCTGATAAGTGGTCAGTGTCAGAATTGATTGAAGTCATTGGCCTTCAATATCAACTCTACTTGGAAAAAACTGCTTAACTCCACCATTATTGCTTTAACCACTTTGCATCAGGATCTGTGGTTGAGAGTCATGTTTTTTTTAAAGGATCACACTTTAAACTATACTCAGGCTTTTGTTTAGGGGCACTATGCATTAACTGCTTTCCAGCGAACAGTTGGATGGAAGGGCAGTGAAGAGAGTCCTTGCACAGAGTTAGGTTACCACATCCTGCCAGTTGATAATGGGTCTTCCATGAATGGGCTTGTCATAAGGAGCACTGCGAGGAAGGCAGGGAAGGCGGAGGAAGGTTTAGCTGCAGGAATGGAATACCTTCACCTCCTCTTTATCACCCCTAATCTGATTTCTCACTCTCAGGTCAGATGCGGAGTTTTATGGCTTCCTTTTAGTTCACCACAGCAAAAAGTAGATGTTAGAAAGGATGGATTCAGCCCTCCCCTTTCTCTGTCTATGGCATGGGCCATGAAAGTGGAAAACTCTAGTTTGAACTGACTCACTAGGAGACTGGGGATGGAGTGTTACAAGGACACCAGCACCACCCTGTGGCACCCTAATGGCACAGGCATCTGCCCAGGTGCCCACAGCTGCAGCTCAGGTCTCCGGTCAGGGTTGGACCAGCAGCTTGGAGATGTCTTGTCCACAGTTGTGGTGCATCGAGCTTGTTGCATTCTCCTGACCAAAAGTTAGCCCAAACAGGATGGCCACTCCTCCCAACTCGCCACTCCTCTGCAAGAGGAGACTTTGGGGAAGGTTTATGCAAGTTGAATGGAGTCATGCTTTTATGAAGATGCCATTTGCTCCATTTCAGGCTTTTCCTTCCCCTGTCATTCAGTCCCTTCTCTGTATCCCTTTGATTTTTCTGTCTCTCTTCTCTATGCACAGCCTTACTTTCCCAAATCGAGGGAGCATTAAAAGAATGAGAATAGCTCAACGCTGAAAGTTCTGAGCTGGGCGACTTGGATTTAGTTTGGCAGATCGGAGTGTGTTCATCACCTGTTAGTTTCATGTCATGTAGAAAAATAAGGGGACTAGTCCATTTTCCTAGTAGGGTGTGGGCCCTCGGCAACTGAAAGCATGAATTTGCCCTGAATTTCCAATATGGAGTTTTGCCCTCCAAGTTCTGTTTGTGATTATAATTTGAGCTTGTTCTCAATATTCACTAGGGACTTAGTTAAAGCTAGTTATAGATTAAGGCAATAATATAACTATGCAGGCGGGAAAGAAAACCAAACTAGCGATGGAACTTGTGAACACAGTAATCTCACAGCATGCCCTTGTGGGATATCAGCCAGGATGACTGAACTGCAGAGTTCTCCTCCCTCTTTATTTTAAAGATTTACTTATTTATGCATACAAGAACTGGGGTACAGGCCAGAGGTGTGTCTGTTGGGGGGGGGGTGTGTGTGAGAGGATTCACCAGAGACAGAGTAGGGAACAAAACAGGGAGATCTACTGAAATACACTAAACAGCAGGTGAGACAGGAGAGGGCTGCTGCACCATGTGGGTCACCTCCCTGACTGGGGATTGAACTTGTGCTGCAGTGGCTGTGAATGCTGCAGTGACTATGGATGCTTCATAGTGCTGTGACTTAACCCCTTGCACCACCAAGGAGACCCCACTCCCACCCCTTTATTTAGGCAGTTGTGGTCAACAGAAATTGTGGTGAAGAAATTCTAAACTATTTTGGGCATATTGTAGTAAATGAGTAAATGGATTGGTATTTGTAGGAAATAGGATTTTACTGTGGAAGGAGAAAGATATAAATAAGAATTGGGAGAGTGAGAGGAAGAACTGTAAGATGGCAAGGGAAGTATTAGTACAAACATACCCTGTGAAGATAGATATGTGCTTCCTTGTTCTGGTCACTCCAAAGTGACCAGAAGCAATGACACTCTCGTGGGAAGGCGTTCTAAACAAAACTGGAGTTCCTTGGAGACATGGTTGGGGGATGGGAAATCTAAAGTAGGACTGAAATATCCTGTCGTGCCAGAAGTACTTAAAGCAAGGAAGTGTTCCAAACTTGAGGCTATGTCAAAAATACACGGAGTCGGCCACAAGGAGCTCACACCGGGTAAATTTTGGTCAATGGGACCCTCAAGAGGAAGGGTGAGAATATAAATAATAACACACCCAATTTAAAACAGTTAATGATTCCATCCAAATACTACTGCTACTAATATTAATAAAGTATGGGGGAAGTTAAGAAAGCCCTTATATAAAAATGCCATGTAGTAAATATAAAAGAAATGACAAAATTAAAATATCATTATTTTGGGCCTCCCTGGTGGCGCAGTGGGTTAAGCAGCACACTGTGAAGTGAACCACAGCCACTGCAGCACGAGTTCAATCCCTGCCTCCAGCCAGGGAGGGGACCTATATGGCCTAGCAGACCTCTCCTGCCTCACCCACTGCCCTCAGCAGTGTGTTTCAGTCAGTCTGTCTGTTCTGCTCCCCACTTTGTCTCTGGTAGATCTTCTCACTATCCATACCTCTGGCCTGTACCCCAGCTCTTGTGTGTATAAATAAATAAATAAACATTTTTTAAAAAAAATAAAATATCATTATTTTAATACCACTGTTCTATAACTAAAACTCACTGGTTGATGCTCAACCACCGGATAAAGCATAGGATATTCATGCAGTCTCAAAATCTCACCCAATATATGTCCATTTATTGGGGAAAAAAATGATTTTGTGCTAACTGATCAAACTTAGCATCACCTGATATGACACGAACTGACCACAGGAACCCTCTCATAAAAGGCCCTGAGAAAGACACAAGGTTGTTTTGTAAATATTTCTGCCAAAAAATTTAACTTGAAGTGAATCATAAAGAAGTAATCAGATACATCCAAATTTGATAAAATAACTTGGTCTGTATGCTTGAAAAATATCCTGTCATGGAAGACACAAAAAAATAAAGCTAGTATGAGAACTAAAGACATGTGCCTAGATTGCATTGCTGATTATTTTAAAAAGCAATAAAAGGCCTTTGGGGGGAAATTGGGAAATTTGAATATGATTTCTAGATTAGCTAATAGTAGTGTATTAATATTAAACTTCTAGAGTGTGATGGTTACACTGTGTTTATGCCGCATGATGTCCCTGTTCTTTGGGAATAAAGGCAGAAGTACTTAGCTATAAAGTGTTAGAGCTGAAAATTACTCCCAAATGATTTGGGAGGTGTTATAAGTATTTTTTTAAGATTTATTTATTTATGCATATAAGAGCTGGGGTACAGGCCAGAGTCCAGGGCAGTGAGAGGATTCACCAGAGACAGAGCGGAGAGCAGAACAGGCAGACTGACTGAAACACACTGCTGAGGGGAGCAGCGGGCGAGGCAGGAGAGGTCTGCTGCGCCATGTGGGTCCCCTCCCTGGCCGGCAGCAGGGATCGAACTCATGCTGCAGGGATTTGGTTTGCTTCATAGTGCGCTGCTTAACCCACTGTGCCACCAGGGAGGCCCCCTGCTATAAGTATTTATATGAAGGGACTAGAGGAACAAAGAAAAGAACCCAGGTGTCCTGACGACAAGTTCTATTAAACTTTAATTTTCTAGGTAAAGGGTATATAAAGAGAAGCAGCACTGTTTTCTTCACCAGTTCTGTAGACTTAAGAATTTTCAAAATAAAAAGTGTGGAAAGATTATGGGAAGAAACAAAGCCTAGAGTCTTGTTCAACACAATCCACTTGATCCTGTCACTTTGGTAAACGTTGATAGCCACATTTTCGGGGTGGGGGCGAAGGATTCAAACCTTCTAGTACTTCTGCCTTTATCTCACTAGGAGATCAGTGCTAGTGAAATTTCAGGTACCTCTTCTAAAATGAGTTTCTATAAATCAAATCTCCATTATACAGAGTACTGCAATTCCCACAAAAATATTCCAGAATCCTGAGGTAAGGTGCACAATGGTGTGTCCTAGACCCAGTCTCTCATCAGCATCACCAGAAAGCTTGTTAATGCATCATTGGGACCTGATCCCTCAAGTTTCTCACTTAGTCTGAAGGGAGCCCCAGAATCCTTATTTTTAGGGAAATGTTCAGGCACATTGACTTTTTTTTTTAAATTTATTTTTCTTGTAATGTCTGCTTTCTTTTCTCAGGTGTAGTCCCCATAGAATTTCCATCACCAATTCACCTGTGCACCATCACCATAGTCCCTGTGCTCTTCCATCCCTGCCTTGATTCTAATTCTTCCCCGTCCCCTGCAGAATATCTCTGATTTATAGTTCTGTTTATTTTTGTTTTGTTGTTGTTATTTTTACCCCTTGATTTCCTATATTTCTTCTATAAGTGAAACCATCTGGTATTTTTCTTTTTCCTTTTGACTTATTTCACTGAGCATAATCCCTTCCACCTCCATCCATGTTTCTGTGAATGGCATGAGTTTATCTTTTTTGATTGCTGAATGGTATTCCATTGTGTATATATACTACATCTTCTTGATCCAGTTTTCTAATTTTGGGCATTTGAGTTGATTTAAAGTCTTACCTATTATAAATAGTGCTGTGATGAATATAGGAGTGCATGTATTCTTTTGAATTAATGTTTTTGTGTCCTTTGGGTAAATCTCTGGGAGTGGGATTGTTGGGTCCTATGGTAGTTTCAAATTTCATAGACTAAGGACCTTCCATGTAGCTTTCCATAGTGGTTGGACCAGCTTGCCTTCTCACCAGCAGTGTAGGAGAGTGAGATCCTTTTTCACCACATCCTCAACATGAGGCACATTGACTTAGGATAGAAATCTCAGGATAGGTGACCTGTAAGGACCTTTCCATCTCCAGGTGCATCTCTATCTCTACTTAAACACTGGGACTAAAAATAAAGACACGCACTTAGGAAACAGAGAGAAGCTTCTCTTGATGAATCTAGTCATAGGATGGTAAATCTCTCCTGTCTGATTCCAAGTCTGCAGTGTAAGTAATACTACATTGGAGTGGATTAAATAATTGGGGTGCAGCTTGGGTCTTGAAGTTGGAAAGGTGCTTTCAATGTTGCAGACGCCAAGTGTTTGGATGAGGAATGTGGTCTGGGTGCCTTCCAGGCAGAGCTGGCCTGTGCCAGGCTGGGTCTCAGAAGGCCCAGCCCCTGTCTGCCCTGGCTTCTGAGAGCTTCGTCTCTGCCATGTGGGAAGGAAGCTGTCTAGGTCTAGAAATAACACCAAAGTACTGAATATATCTATAAAAACTACAAGTCTGGAGCACTGGCGATTAGGGCTCAGAGAAATTAGAAATTGTCTAGTTCTTCATGCTGAACATTTTAGAGGTGAAGGGGTTGAGAAGGAGGCTTTGTCATATGACTGGGAAGTGCCAGAGATGAGTCCCTCTGAATAACTTGGAATGGGGAGGGGAGAATACAGTGTACCCACAGTCTCTACAGGTTATCTCTGTTTAGACCAAACACTCCTGCCATCCATATTTAGTCATATGTGCAGATAGTAAAAGTCAAGCATTGTGGAAACTGCTGAAAAAGTTCACTCAGAAAACTGAGGCCAAGTTCTCTATGACAAAAATACGTCTATAAATTGTGTTATTTACCTCCCCTTTTTTTATTGTTTTTTAAGGATTTATTTATTTATGCTTACTAGAGCTGGGGTACAGGCCAGAGTAGCAGGAGGTGAGAGGATTCAGCAGACAGAGTGGGGAGCAGAGCAGGCAGACTGACTGAAACACACTGCCAAGGGAAGCAGCGGGTGAGGCAGGAGAGGTCTGCTGTGCCACGTGGGTCCCCTCCCTGATCAGCAGCAGGGATCCAAACTCGTGCTGCGGTGGCTGCAGTTTGCTTCATAGTGCGTTGCTTAACCCACTGCGTCGGGAGGCTCTCTTTCTATTTTGTTCACAAATCTTTCCCCCCAAATGAATGCTTTCAGTGCTGTTTGTCCAGGATTTTGTGAAAATGGGGATGATTCCTTTAGCTATCATTCTTATTTACCTGACTTTGGTAAACTAAAAATTAAGAAAGAAAACCACAAAATCTTTTAAAATTATTAGTTTGTCACTACACTTAAAAAAGTGAGAATTTAAAATTATTAAATTTTATGTGGTAGGTAATGAGGGATAGAGTAATGAGCAAACATTAAAAATCTAAAAGCCGGGCCTCCCCTGGTGGCGCAGTGGGTTAAGCAACGCACTACGAAGCAAATCGCAGCCACTGCAGCACGAGTTCGATCCCTGCTGCCGGCCAGGG
>JAGFMF010011406.1:7190180-7335398 GCA_019455555.1 Galemys pyrenaicus | reverse complement strand
GTTCTGCTCCCTGCTCTCTGTGGTGAATCCTCTCACCCCCCACACCTCTGGCCTGTACCCCAGCGCTTGTATGCATAAATAAATAAATCTTTAAAAAAATAATACACGATGTACAGAAAGATATATAGATACAGTAAAAGTGGGTCTGACTCCCTTTGCCCCAGTTTGAAGGGCACCATCATCTATCCTCTGTTCTCTCTGTGTCCCTCCAGAGTCTGGACTTTTACAAACATGATATGTGTGTACAAATCTAGAAGCAATCATGTACTCTTCCCACCAGCTCACAAACCAATAGGTTTGGGATAACTTTCCTAACCTATACATAGAGCAGCCTCGGTTGTGTTAATGGTTAAGGGCTTTAAGTCCCTCAACCATTTTGGGAAGAATGCATGCTCTGGAGTTGAAGTCTCCATGGCTGACCTTGTGGCTTACTGCTTTGCTGCATTCAGACCTGTGAAACAAAGAGGCCACCTTATCTCTCAACTGGCTCCTCTCCATCATCCTCTGCTCCCTACCCAGCATTATTTTCTTCCTAGCATGACCTGGCACAGCATGTCTACATTTGTTTGGTTGTTTATTGTTCACCCCCACCCCACCCCCGCCCCACTAAAAGGCAATCTCTATGATAACAAGGACTTTGTTCCATTGCCACAGAGGGTGTATTGCAATAGGCACACACTGAATATTTACTGAACAATCGAACAAACACGTGAAGGAATGAATTAATACCTGATTTGAAATTGCAGCTGCATCATGTAGTAGCTGTAAAATCTTAAGACAATCTTTACTCAGAGTTTTCTTATGTGAACAATAAGGTAGTAATAGTCACAAGAATTAGAATATGCATCCAAAACACATAGGCCAGGGCCTGGCTCAGAGTAATTTTCATTATAGGTGTGCTCCTGCTATTAGAATATCCAGGTGCAGGAAAGTCCCATAATTTATTCTTCTAGCTATATTGTCTCTAAATAGAGCTGGGGTACAAGTTTTGCTCTCAGTTACCACCTTGCATGTGGGCAAGTTTATCTGTGAGATGAATGGCTACAATGGGAATTACTGAGTTCCAAGGAACATGTATCTTTTTACTTTGAGAGATAATACCAAGTTGAAGGGCAAAATAATGGTGAGCAGGACTGGGCACACTAGAAGTTGATGCTCCCTGACCCTGCCGTGTCCCTGGAGGGTGTGGGCAGCTCTCAGGGACACGGTGGCAGCAATTCCTCCCACAGGTGGGAGGCTGGACTGTATGATTACAAGTCTTGGGGGGGAGGGGGAGGACTGCCATACTATGACTGGCAAAGTGCCAATCATACTTGCAACTTAAAAATGCAAACCTAAAATGTCATATTTTAGGTCCCACTGCTGGTCATGGGGAGAAGTACTCTTACTTTCAAACTAAGGGCCAATTTTTAATCTACATCATAGTGTTTTATTTGGGAGAGTGTTGCCTTATTTTTTTGGAGCCTTTAAAAGGTAATTGGTATAAAAATTTTAAAACGTCCAGTTGTACCTTAAAAAAAAAAATGTATGGTCAATTATTTGGAGTCTCCCTATACAAATTAAGTTTTTATATAATGATTAGGGTAAGGGGGTGGGCCAAGAAATAGTGTGTTTCTTTTTTTTAAACTTTACTGGCTTTTTCTTTTTTTGCATTGTTGAGTCTAGTCAATAATCCACATTCTACAGCCACTCAAATGTCAAAATGTTTCAGAAACATAAAAAAAATAAAGAAATGAATAGAAGCGGCCTTGTTCTTTAAATTATTTCTGTGTTACCCTGAACTGTAAGTGAACCCTCCTTGCTTATAAAAGAAGCAGCTGTTCATGCAATTGAAACCATGGTTCATTACAAGCTGACCTCGGATTCAGGAGTAAAACTTCCTCTATTTTACTACGACTATTCAGACAGGGACTGGAGATAAACAATAATCAAAATCAGGATGGAACTTGACTGGGAAACCCTCTATGTTCTTTGGCAGAATTATAGCGGCTCTCGAATTGCCAGGAGTGAGGCAATGTGAAATGACCCTCAAACATTCCCTTCTGAAATGCAGTGCGTCCAGGCTGCCAACTCTGAGCAGACAAAGGCTGATTGTAACGATTCTTAAGCATATACTTATAGAAACATTAATTATCACCAACCCTATTTTAAACATTTATAGAAAGTTGGGATGAAAGGGCTCTTTTATATCCATTTTTATATTCCCCCTTTCCAGAAGCTATGATTACAGAGTGTTTTTTTCTTTGCTTGGAATTCTTATTTCTACGTCTTATTCTTAAAATACTTATTCTTAAAATTCTTAAAAAAAATTTTGGTTGGAGGCTTACGTGCTAATCAAGTTAGATGTGAGAAGATAGCAGGGAAATGAGATGAGTAGGTAGGTGGGTATGATGATGGAGGGACTCTCATCAGTGTCGGGGGTATGGGCAGTAACCCCTTTTGGGAGACAAGGACACTCAGTTTGCTAAAGTCGCAGTGGAAGCCAATTCTAGAGTGAATTCATTAATGTCTAAAGAAATGGTCCTCAGGGCCTCCCTGGTCGGGCAGCGGGTTGAGCGCCACACTGTGAAGCATCCGCGGCACAGCAGCCCGAGTTCGATACCCACCAGGGAGGGGACACCTGATGCAGCAGACCTCTCCTGCCTCGCCCGCTGCTCCTCTCAGCAGTGTACTTCAGTTGCTCTGACTGTTCTGTTCCCTGCTCTGTCTCTGGTGAATCCTCTCACTTCCCGTGACTCTAGTCTGTACCCCAGCTCTTGTATGCATAAATAAATAAGTCTTTAAAAAAAAAAAAAAAGAAATGGAGCCTCCCTGGTAGCGCAGTGGGTTAAGCAACACACTATGGGGCAAACTGCAGCCACTGCAGCATGAGTTCGATCCCTGCTGCCGGCCAGGGAGGTGTCCCACATGGCGTGGCAGACCTCTCCTGCTGTGCCCGCTGCTCCCCTCAGCAGTGTGCTTCAGTTGATCTGCCTGTTCTGCTCCCCACTCTCTGTGGTGAATCCTCTCACCCCCCACACCTCTGGCCTGTACCTTAGTGCTTGTATGCATAAATAAATAAATTAAAAAAAAAAAAAGAAATGGCCCTCAGGCATTAGAGTCCATCAGAATCTCAGGAGAGGACTGCTTTAAAGATGATGGGTTCCTACCTCCAAAGGATTTGATTCAGTGTGTTTGGGTGTTTACCAACATGTCTGGGGACTGGGACGTAAGTGACTTGAGGTCACACTTCAAGGGAAAACTGTTTTGAAGTTTAAGTAGTCCCGGTCTATCACTCCAGGGACCTTTGGTGTGTCTGCTGACACTATATTGACGCTCCCTTTCTGGAAGCCAGTCCTACTGTTTTCCTCCAGGTCTCCGTGGCATACAACCCTTTGGCTCCAAAACGTTGGCTCCAAAATTGGTCTGTGGCATGAGTGCAAGGGTGTTCTTAGCTGAGGTTTTCCATGAGTGCTCTGACCCTCAGAGTCAAATCATAATTCCTTATAGAGTCATGAAAATGAAGAGGAGACAGAAGAGAGAGACCACAGGACACACTAACTTCCAGCAGGTAGTGAATGACCTTGTCATGCAGGGTGCTGCAATGGCGGTGGTGGGATCATGGTAGACCTGGGATTGCCTGGTAGGGTTGACAATTCCGTGGGCACAGCGGAGATAAGGGAACCTATAGAGTCAGGTTGTTCGTTTGAAGAAATCATAAGGCACAAATTGCTTGAGCCTACAGAATGAGTGAGCTCTGCTCCACTTACCCAGTCCCACCCTCCCTCCCTGTTCTTCCTGGACTCCCACCTTTCACCCTGTGTACATGTGAATAGGAATGATTGTAAACCCCAAGTGAGGTGTAAGGAGGCCAGGAATTTGCCTTCCATCAGGTTCAGTCTCTTTCCTGTCTAATTCTGTAGTGTCTGGAAAGTGTCACTGGGTCAAGGCCACCATGTTCTTCTCTCTTCTTTTGCCTCCAACTCTCTGCTGGTTGGACATGAGTGTTCCATCAGTCAGGAATCTGTGATAATCACTCTGAGACAAAGTTCTTTCTCAAGATTGCCAAAACCAAGTGGCACCAATTTAGGATTAGTGAGAAGGCTGTTATTTATAAAGCACCTACATGCACTTTGCATCCTTATCACATGTATTCATAACAATGACCTTGGAGGGTATCCAGTATTATCTCAGTTACAAATGGGGAAACTGGAGTCTCCCTGGTGGCGCAGTGGGTTAAGCAATGCACTATGAAACAATCCAACAGCGGCTGCAGCACCAGGGAGAGGCTGGCCAGGGAGGGGACCCACATGGCGTAGCAGACCTCTCCTGCCTCACCCGCTGCTGCCCTCAGCAGTGTGTTTCAGTCTGCCTGTTCTGCTCCCCACTCTGTCTGGTGAATCCTCTCACCTCCTGCAACTCTGGCCTGTACCCCAGCTCTTGCATGCATAAATAAATAAATCTCTCTTTTTTTTTGAAGATTTATTTATTTATGTATACAAGAACAAGTATGTAGGCCAAAGGTGCTGGGGTAGAAGAGTCACCAGAGACAGAGTAGGGAATAGAGCAGGCAGATTGACTGAAATACACTGTTGAGGGGAGCAGCAGGCAAGGCAGGAGAGGTCTGCTGTGCCATGTGGGTCACCTTCCTAGCTGGGGATCAAACAGTGTTGCAGTGACTGTGGATAGCTTCACAGTGCTGCGCCTTAACCCCTTGTACTACCAGGGAGGCCCATAAATAAATAAATCTTTAAAAAAAAATGGGGAAACTGAGGCTAAGGATTCTGTGATTTGTCCAACTTTGTACACCTGGGGCTAAAATATGTAAGATAGGGAGAGGCTTTCTTCCTTCGATTTCTTGTTGAGTTAATGAAGTCTCTAACTCTGAAACATTTACTGTTACTGCATTTTATGCCCATTTGGGTGGTCGGTTAGTGAAGAGGTTTGAAGTCAAACTAGGGGTCTGCTGCTGAAGAAGAGTGATAATATAGTATTTTTCTCTTGGAGTTTTTAAAAGAAATAATATAAAAAGATGATTAATACAAAGCCTGGTAAATGTAAGTGTTCAATTAATATCAGTTAATTATCATTATCTTATCATTACAAGAGCCCTTCAAATGGGGCATAAAGTACATGATGGAAAATGGCCAAATGTCAGCTCAGCAGATTGTGAAGAAAGACGCACGAGAGTGGGGGTGGAGGTGCCCAGGTAATCAGGTCCTTAGATAGATTTGGGATCCCAGTTCTGGAGTCATTTGGAAGGTATACATACCCTGGTCTGGGGAGCTTGTAGAGGGAGTCTTATACCAGATGGGGGACAAAGATCCTAAGAAATCAAGATTCAACCCCGTACAGAAGGTGGGGAGTGTCTCCATGAGAAGGGAGGAAAGAGGGAAGCAAGAAACATTCCTCTTTGGTCCCCATTTTCCAGATGACAAGTCAAGAATTAGAAAAGTAAGTCACTTTGCTCAGGTTTGAATTCAATCTAACCATTCAGTCTAGAGCACTTGGAAGCTGGGCTCTGCCTTTAAGAGAGAAGAACCATGATACCTGTAGCTCACCTTAAAGGTGGTTGTGAGGTCCAGGAGTGATGACTGTGAACAAATGATTTGTAAGCTATATTTCTCTCTCCTCATCCATGTGTTCGATATTTATTATGAGCTCATGAGCCTGGTCAGTTATGTTTCTATGTGTAAAGTTCTGTGTGGAATACACCTTTTCCATTCATGTTCTGAAGTTAGTTATTGTTCAAAAGTACTAAGAAACAAATAAAAATACTACTGCCACTTATTTGATATCTACTATGTACCAGGCATTTTATGTCTATTATCTCACTGAATTGCAGATATTGTACTGAAGTGGCTGTTTTACTAGATGAAGGTCAAGTAACTTGCTCTCATACAGAACACATAGCTGTGGCTCAGTGAAAGCTAAGACTTATCCCCAGACCAACAGCCAAGCCCTTGTTTCCTTAAAGAAATCTTCATGGAGGACTGGGATTCAAGAGGAGTCCATGAGAAATGGGGGGCCACATTTCATGCAGGGGTCAGTGAAGAAGGGCAATTACAAGATGGACACTAAGTGCAGTCATAGATACTACTGTCTCCCCCGATCTTCTCGACAGCCTCACCAGGGAGCAAGGACAAGGGATGTCTTCCCATTTTGAAATGGTGGAAGCACAAAGAGGTTATATAACTTGTCCAAAGGGTACCCAGCTGCGAAGTGATTGAAACAGATCCTTAGGGGCCTCCCTGGTAGCGCAGTGGGTTAAGCAATGCACTATAAAGCAAACTGCAGCCACTGCAGCACGAGTTCGATCCCTGCCGCTGGCCAGGGAGGGGACCCACATGGCGCAGCAGACCTCTCCTGTCTTGGCCGCTGCTCTCCCTCAGCAGTGTTTCAGTCAGTCTGCCTGTTCTGTTCCCCACTGTGTCTCTAGTGAATCCTCACACCTCCCCGTGACTCTGGCCTGTACCCCAGCTCTTGTATGCATAAATAAATAAATCTTAAAAAAAAAAAAAGAAACAGATCCTTAGATGACTGAATTCTTCCACTTTATGAGCATCAGGGGACTATGGAAGTTTTGTAGGTAAAATGGGAGATGGGATACTGATCCTCATGTGTCATTAAACATGGAATTTTCATTCTTTGTATAAGAGTAGGCTTCTTAACCATTCTTTATGCCACAGAATTCTTTAGCAGTTCGGTGAAGTCTGTGGGTCCCTTTACCAATTTTTTTTCTTAAGTTTCAATTATGGTAAATACAGGTAACATTAAAATTACCATCTTAACCATTATTAAGTGCCTCGTGGAGTGGCATTAAACACAGAACATTGCTTTCTACCCTCATGATTCATGATATCTTGCAAAACTGAAACTCTGTACCCACTAAATATAACTCCCCTCTGTCTCCTCAAAGCACCACCATTCTATTTTCTGTCTCTATGAACTTAGCTACTTTAGGAGCCTTGTGCTAGTGAAAACTTGTACTATTTGTCTTTTTGTGATGTGATGGGTTTATTTCACTTGACATATGTTCTCAAGGTACATCCATATCATAGCACGTGTCAGAATTTCCTTCTTTTTTGAAGGCTGAACAATATTCCATTGTCAATATAGACCACATTTTGTTTATCTGATCATCCATCCATGGATAATTGGTGCTTCCATCTTTTGCCTATTGTATATGATGTTTTAAAAAGCATAAAAACATATGTGTGTACAGATAGGTATGATGCCTTTAATTGTGTATATATATAAATTAATTGTGTGACTACAAAAGGTGATAATTATATAGATTTTAAAAGCAAATTATAACAGGAATTAATCAGCTCTTATATGAATGCAGGGCAAAGGAGCAGGCCTAATAAATGCCTTAATTTTGAAACAGTGATGAGTATTAATGATGCTTTGAGCTGTCTGCAGTAACGAGAAATTGATATAAAAATATGCATTGGCAGGTACTGCCAACATCCCTGTAGTTTGTTGTGCATGCTGACAATCGAAGGGAATGCTAAATTTCAGTTAAGAAAGATGAAGAAAGATGTGATTATCTCCATACAAGTCCAGGTTCCTCTGGAATTTTCTCCTGAGGCCCTATAGGGGAGCATGAGGCAGGGATAAGAGAACTGCAAAGGAGCCTCAGGAAACCCTTCACCATCTTGGCCTGAAGTGAGGACTCCAACCTGTGACATTTTTGTTGGGATGATCTTTCCCAGGTTTGATATCACTGTGTGATTGTGGGCAGGTAAATTAACTCCTCTGAGCCTCACTTTCCTAAACTTAGTAAGATGGTTAAATGCCAGTTTCCCATCAGAGGTCACAACTGCCCCATGAATCTTAAGGTTTCTTGAAAGAGATGGCTGAAACCAGGCGAGCATTTTGGCCCAGGTTTATCTAAATCTCAAAATCCCTTCTCCATCCAAAATAGGTGACAGGCATTGCCCATCAACGTTTCCCAGAACCTCATTTTCTGCCTGCCGTCCAGGGTAAACAGAAAACTAAGCCAGACGCTGGTTTTTCCTACCACCCTTGCCTCTGGGGAGTCGAGATTGGCATCTGTTTTCACAGATCCTAAGTTGTCTAAAACTTTTACATACCAGGAGGTGGCCTGGGATCCTATCACAGCCATAAAAGACCATAGCCAGCAGAGATAGGGGATCAGCGGGATATTCTTAAACAATTAGCCAGAAAAAGGAAGCCAGGAAGGGAAGTTTATATGCAGGTGGTCAGGCATTCCAGCAATGTGCCTTAAGATAACCAAATCCCTGGGCGAGAAGGATGACTGGGACTTTGCTAAATTTGCTCCTTGCTAGGTAGGCGTGGTTCGTTCTGTTTTAATATTGAATGTCTTTTTCTGTAATGCTTTTTAACAGTCTCAAAAATGGGATAATAGAGCTGGTTCACAGAGCCTATGGACTGATTGAGAGGACGATTGTGAAAGCTGCTGCCTGGGCCGAGCTGGAGCTGAGATAGCACCAGTCTGGGGGTGGGGGGCGGTTTGGGTGGCCCTTTCACCCTAAGGCCTGTTTGCAAGAGTTAATGTGCACAGCAGTTTGGTTCCTGGTTGAGGAACATTGTGGGAGGGGTGTTTGTTGTTGTTTCTCCCCTGAACCGTGCCCGGGGAGGGAGGAAGAATGGAGGAAGTGACCACTGTTTCTGCTCCCCTGATACTGGACTTAAGGACATCTAGTGTGCAGAAGGAATTATGATTACAAGAGACCTTTTGACAGTGTGCCCAAGAACTATTGGTACAGAGCTGGAGGAAAAGAACATCACTCTAGGCAGGCTCATGTCCCCAACCCCTTTTTGTCTGCCCTGACTGCAGGGCAGCACGAGAGGTCCAGGGCACTCCCAGCAGAGTACCCGTGGAGGCCAGCAGTGTGTGGGGACAGGACATAGGCCTTGAGGAAGCAGCAGACTATATAGACTGATTCCTTGCCGTGTATCTGCAGACTAGACTCTGGAAGCAATTCTGGAAAATTCCCAGGGGTCGAATTCCTAGGGGAGACCTATCAAGCAAGGCCTAATAGGATGAGAGGATGGGGACTGAAAGCTAACAAGAGTCAACTATTAGCATCACATTGTGTATACCACTTCTGTTTTGAGCCTGGGATACGGAAGTAAAGTCTCCATATAAACTTAAAAATCTGCAAAATTTCTCTTCTTTTTCTGAGTCTGGGACATAGTAAAGTAACATATACACAACTGCTGACTAGTAATCTGTGGTTGTCCAGATTTTGCTCTCTATCAGCTTTATTGAGCAAAGGTTTAAAGGTCAACCCATTACATGTCAAGGAGCTGGCTTCTCATATGGGTATCTGATAGAGCCATACAAAGGAATATTATTTAGTCATTAAAAAGATTGATGTACTGATACGTTGTATAGTGTGGCTAAACCTGGAAAACATCAGGAGACTTTAAAGAAGTCAATCAGAAAAGACCATACATTTTGTGATTTCAATTATATGTTATCCCCAGGATTGGAAAATCTATAGAGACAAAAAGCAGATGAGTAATTGCCTGCAACTAGGAGGCATGTGTGGTGGGAATGGGGAGTGATTTGCTAAAGGGCACAGGGTTTCTTTTGGAAGTGATAAAAATACTCTAGCATTAGATAGCCGTGAAGTTTGAACAATATGAATGTGTTACATGACATGGAATTGAACACTATCAAATGGTTTAATTGGTGAATTTTGTGTTATATATATTGTATCACAATTTTAAAAAACAAGGAACAAATATTTAAATCAAAAACAATAAACCTATTTCCAGGGATTTCTTTCTCAGCAATCCATTTTCTCCATCTTTAAGAATAGTAATATCTGGCCACCTTGGAATTCCTGAGGCAACCTCACCTCAGCAGAAGACAGTTAAGAATCAGGAAGAAAATACGGCCTGTGGAGACCAGAGAGAATGACTGTGAGCTCAGCCATCTGTGTTTTATGACTTGGTGCATTCCCGGGTCTTCGTATTGCCTAAGTTATTAAGACAAAGACAATTCTACTCTGGTTCTCTTACAATTTTCAGCTTCCTGATTTGCCCTCTGCCTTCTTATAATGCAAATTGTGTGTTCCTTGAGTCACTTCAGAGAACTTTAAAGATTTTAAAGGTGTTTTAGGATTAGACTCAGTTTTGTGGCATAAACTCATGTTTTTGCATGTTTGACTAGGATATAGTTTGGAACCAAGGACCAAATATTCTAGCTAACAGCTACCTCTCCAATCTGATGCTGGCCCTCAGGGCTCTCAATCATGAGAAGAAAATAAGATAATTTGTGAGAAAGCATTTTATGAATAAGAGATGCTGTACAAATGCAAGCTATTAACGATAGTGCTGGCAGCAAGAATCCCTTGCGCTAGGTCAGTGTAATAATGGCCGCGTGTTTTATGCTCCATGCCAGGCAGTGGGCTAGTATTCACCCAATGTTTGTGTGCACATAGGAGTTAAGTCCTCTTTTTGTCCCATTCAAACAAGTGGAGAAACTGAAGGAAAGAGATGGTAAAAAGATCTCTAATCTAAGGTCCCAGAGGAAGTCAGTGACTGAGCCAAGGCAGGCCCTCAGCAGGCTGGCTCGGTCTGCACACAGCCTTTTCTGTACAATACAGCAGACTTTCCAAATCATGCAAGGGAACTGAAGAATGCATCAATATTTTTAAAAGTGAGTATCCTTGGATGAAATGATATTTTACTCACTGGATAACTACCTGTGCTAGTTTTCATTATCATTTACAGAGTCACTAACATTCTATGATCAATATCATTTCACAAATGAGGAAACTGAGGCTCATGTCTCAAAATGAGAGACCTAGCTACACTGCACTTCTCAGAAAGAAAAGCAGGGAGGAATCAGATGGAATAGTCTGCATGACTGCTGAGTTGAAAGAGAAAAGGGGGAAGAGGAAGGAATGGGCAGAGAAAGGAACTCATGCAGACTTATAGAATATAGGAGGAGGCAGTTTGGGTACCTACTGCCAAGTATGAATGGCCCCAGAAAAGCCAGACTCTCTTATCAGCCTGAATTCTGGGTCATTTACCCTGGGATACCTTTCCTCATTGCCCCATCTCCTCCCTCGTCCCCTGCCAACCTGAGTTACTTGTCCCACCCTCCCCAAGTCCCACATACCCACACCGCCATAAGCTTATCCCTTTCACAGCACATAGCACATTGCACTGTGACTGTCTGCTTGGATCTCTGTGTGCTTTTACTGCCTCTAGGCTCAGCACCCAGCTCTTGTGTTAGTGCTCAGGAAATGTCAGGTAATCAAGACAGA
Organism: Galemys pyrenaicus; assembly: GCA_019455555.1. Classification (NCBI taxonomy): domain Eukaryota; kingdom Metazoa; phylum Chordata; class Mammalia; order Eulipotyphla; family Talpidae; genus Galemys; species Galemys pyrenaicus. Next base: position 7,324,146 of record JAGFMF010011406.1, on the reverse strand, counting down.
AGACTGCATTTATGACCAAGAAAAGAGCGTCAGATCTTTCACCTCAGGAAGTATACAGGCATAAATATTTACTTATTTTTTAAAAAGATTTATTTATTGATGCATACAAGAGGTGAGGTACAGGCTAGAGTCGAGGGAGGTGAGAGGACTCACCAGACAGAGTGGGGAGCAGAACAGGCAGACCAACCGAAACACACTGCTGAGGGGAGCAGCAGGTGAGACAGGAGAGGTCTGCTACAACATGTGGGTCCCCTCCCTAGCCAGCGGCAGGGATCGAACTCGTGCTGCAGTGGCTGTGATTTGCTTCATAGTGTGTTGCTTAACCCACTGCACCACCAGGGAGGCCCAATATATTTACTTATTTTTAAAGGAACAGGTTTATTAGGAAAAGGAGAAAGAAAATGAGAGGCACCTGCATAGTTACAGGCAGGCAGAAGAGCTCCCGACAGACACACATACTTAGACAAGAGAGTAGAATATGTGGCCTTTCTGTGTTAAATGTAAAAGTTCCCTTGCTCATGTTTCTGCCTCAAATAAAGAAAGTTGTTAGAATCTTAGTTCCCCCCAGAGGACTTTGACCAAGTTGTCCAAGTTGCTGGTGTCCTGGAAACATCCCTCAAATTAGGTAAGTTTTCACCTACTGAGATGAGCTACCCCAATGGGAGGACCTGCTGCCCAGATGCACCAGGATTTTTTTGGCCAAGTAGATGTCGCTGCTTGTTTCCATTAGATTCTTCCAGCAGTGCTGCAGGGGTCCCTTCTGAACCTGCCGCCTGGCACTCTTGGGCAAGTGCATTCCTAGAGGGGAATGGCTGGGTCAAAAGCATTATAAAGGCTCCATTTGAAAAACTCAAGTATTAGTAAGTGTTCATGTGAAACCTTGGTTAATGACAGTTACCTCAGAGGCAAATACCTCAAGTACCTTTTCCACAACGTGCTATTTATCTGTTCTCATTCAACACAAAGGTTCACAACGCTGGCGACCCAGCTTTCTCTGAGATTGACATCGAAGTAGGCAACAGGAATGCCCAGGAGAACATGTCAAGAGGAAGGGGCGACAAAGGCAGGGCAGTAAGAAAAACAACATGAAGAAACTGGAAAAAAAAAAAAAGAAAAGAAAAGATGGCTTGAGGCTGAGAGGGAGGCATGAGCAAGTCAAAGAAAGTGGGGATCTGAGGCTGCTTGGTACCTGAAAAGAGCACATAGAAACATCCCTTTGAAAACCTGAAATGGTAGGATAAAGACATGGTAAGGTTTTAAAATAGGAAGGGATATCTGGATCTGTCCTCTTATTTTGTAGATGAAGAAATGAGGAGCTAAGGGGTAAACTGACTTGTTCAAGGTCACAGGGCTAGTTAGAAACAAGGAGACTTGGTTCTTAGTTGTGCTGCATCATGGCCTTTATTTTCCCTTCCATTTTTCTCCACTTATCCCTTTATAATTACTCTACTTAGGCAATATGGATTATTCATTCAGAGCTGGAATACAGTTTTCTCGTTCCACTGAATTTAAATAGACATGACAGGGCCCATTCTTAATGTTTAACAATCAAAACCAATTATGATTCTTTCTTTCCCTCATGCAGAAAACACACTGTCCTTTTCATATTGTAGTGTTTTTCATTCTATGGCATAAATGGCCAATGAAAACAAAAGATGCCAATAAAACCGCCAAAGAAGACATATACTAAATATAATCAAGTAAGCCTGGCTGTTCAGGGTTGGGAAGATAATGCTGTGGATAAAAAACAAAGAATAAAAATAGCTCAAAGGATGCTGAACTCATGGGTGAGTCAAGGCACACTCATGGGTGTTCAGCCCAGTGGCATGACCAGCTCTAACAAGTTCAATTCCTCTGACCTTGGAAGGAACTAGAAAGCCTTAGATACTTCCTTGGTGTTGGACCCAAATCCCTCAAACTTCATAAACTATACTTGGGTAGTCCAAAGACTCTTTCTACATTACCCCTAGAGTGAAGGAAAACCTAGTCAAGAGTAACCTTAAGCATTAGTTCAAATAGTCATCTCTCTGTTCATCTACCCTTCCCTCCACTCATCCATCCATCCATATATCCATCCGTCTGTCCATCCGTCCATCCATCCATCCACCCATCCATCTCTCTACCCTTCTATGCATCCACCTAACATTTGTGAAACTCTTACTATCTAGGAGTTCAGCGAGTGAATTTGGGACTAGTTTCTTGATTTGATAGATGCTAACTTTATATTATCCCCGGGTATTTGTGACTTTATAAGAAGAAAGATATTAAATCCTTTGCGGTTTTTGTCCATCTGTGGAATTTACGTGGATGTGACTGCTTTTCACGTTGTCATTCTAAGTGATAGCATTAGAGAAAGGAAGGAAAGAAGGAAGGGAGGGTGGGAGGGAGGGAGAATGGAATACAAAAGGGGACTCCATCTTGAAAATCTAAGGAAGAGTATTACCAATGAGTTGTTCAACAAGGAAGAAAGAATCCCAGTGGGCCCTAAGAAGACAGCTTCTTGTCATGTGTTGATGGTTCTGCCTTAATGCATCACTAGAAGCATTTGACACCAGTCCACTGGAGATTGTATTCTCAGGTGTCTGGGAGACGCTGGCCATGGGGCTGTCCTTGTTCTTCCCTGACAAAATTGCCTATGTTTGATATTTCAGGGGACTAAGGAACCCCAATAGAGGACAAGCCTAAGATCCTGGGATAAGTTCATAAAATAACTATCTGAAATTGTAAGAAAGAGAAATGGTACAAAATAATAAACCACACTGTAAGCAGTGTGAGGACAGGGGCTCCAATGACTGGATTTATTATTTTATCTCTCGGGTTGAGCAATATGATGTTCATTGCTCAACAAACACTTACTTGATAAATATCAGTTACCACCTTCCCAGGAGCCACTATAGCATCTAAACTGCTAGGCCATAGAAAGGATCACACTTGGGAGTGAAAAAGCCCTAGTCTGATTTCTGGTATGTCTACCTACAATCTGTGGGCATCTATTTCGACATCTTTAAAATGGGAATTAATAGCACCTAGCTCACAGAGCTTTTGGAAGGTTTTATTTATTTTTTAAAAAAGATTTATTTCTTTATTTACACAAGAACTGGGGTACAGGCCATAAGTTCAGGGGGTGAGAGGATCCATCAGAGACAGAGTGGGGAGCAGAAAAGGCAGATCAACTGAAGCACACTGCTGAGGGGAGCAGCGGGCAAGGCAGGAGAGGTCTGCCACGCCATGTGGGTCCCCTCCCCGCCCAGGGGCAGGGATCAAACTCGTGCTGCAGTGACTGTGGTTTGCTTCATAGTGCATTGCTTAACCCACTACGCCACCAGGGAGGCCCAACTTATTACTTACTGTTTGTTACAGACTAAATGTTGCGTCTCCCTTCCAAGTTCATATATTAAAGTCCTAGTCCCAATTATAGCTGCTTTTCAAGATGAAGTGTCTAGGAATGTTTTAAGATCTCTTTTTTATTATTATTTTTATTTTTTTAAAAAGATATATTTATTTATGCATACAAGAACTGGGGCACAGGCCAGAGGTGTGGGGGATGAGAGGATTCACCAGAGGCAGAGCTGGGAACAGAACAGGCAGAGCAACAGAAATACACTGCTGAGGGCAGCAGTGGGTGAGGCAGGAGAGGTCTGCTGTGCCATGTGGGTCCCCTCCCCAGCCGGCGGCAGTGATCAAACTCATGCTGCAGTGGCTGTGGTCTGCTTCATAGTGTATTGCTTAGCCCACGGTACCACCAGGGATTCCCCTTAAGTTCTTTTCTTCCTACCCCACACCCCCCACATGTAGGCAGCAGGGGAAGGCCGTGTGGGGACATAGTGAGAAGGTAGCCAGCTAAAAGGAAAGAAGAGAGCTCAACACAAACTGAATTAGTCTAAGCCTTAGTCTAGGACTTCCAGCCTCAGACCTGTGAGAACGCTATCTGATCATAAGTGGTACATCCTATGGTGGCACGGACTGACCAGGACAACCATTGCTTAACCTCCAGAGTAGGTAACTTTGGATATTCACTTGTAGAAGACAGTTAAGTGGTTTTTCCATAGGGATGGAAGTATTTTTGTTTGTAGAAATGAGAAATCCATGTGAAGGTTAGAATTTTATTGACTTGAGGACATCACAACTCTTTATCTAATGTAATCAGAACCACTCTTTCCCTGCCCTGGAAAATGCGCCAGAGTTTGACCTCCATAGGGTTGCTGTAAGATTAAATACAAGACATATAGGACCTACTGAGCCCTGCCTGAGACATAATCAGCTCTAGATTCACTAAATCAGAGTTCTACAATTGTTGTTTTTTGGGGGCTGGAGAGCGAGGGGAGGTCTGTAAATGAATGTTTAAAAACATTAATAGCCATTTGGAAAAGTCAGGACATTTTACACATTTCAGATTTTGACTTCTTTTGTGAAAAACGTCAGGCAGCATCAACTTTAAATTACCACATGGCACCCGACAGTTCTAAGTGGGTGGCATCTTCCCTCTGGGATGGGCAGGTATTGTCCCATTTGTCATAGGCCACACCTAGGCCCCTTTGTTCTTTATATTACCCTGCCTGGCCCCTGAGGCTTCAGTCTCTGCTTTAGACCATCTTTCTCTTATCCCTCAGTGGAAATAACCTTCAGCACAGTTTCCAGAGGCCCCAGAACCAGAACTCCCACATGATAGAACCCAATATAATGGTGCTTTCAGGAAGCCCACAAAAGACTAATGGCCTGGGAGGTCTTTGAAAAGTGCTGCCTCTTCTCTCTTTCTCAGCCCTGTGGAGGTGCATGGGGCCTGCAGGCTGAGTGCGCAGGCCGGATGTCTCTCTGAGGGTCCTGGAGATTGTGACATCCCCCGTGGTTGTTCTTCAGACCAACAGCTTGTAGCACTGTGTCTGAGCACTGGACTGGCGGGTAATAGCTAACTTTGAAACAGAATTTCAACCTGTTCATCCTCAGTATGGTTCATGATAAGATCTCCCAAACCATTTGCAGTAGATGCACAATCTGACATTTCAGAGCGCCCCCAAATTCCTAGCAAAATCTAAAGTAGCAGGTTGGCAAAATCTAACTTGAACCAACCTGAATTTATGCACAGTCTTTATTTTGCCTTTTTCATGCAAATACCTTTATATATATATATTTAGGTTTATTTATTTATGCATACAAGAACTGGGGTATAGACCAGAGGTATGGAGGGTGAGAAGATTCACCAGAGACAGAGTGGGACACAGCAGGCAGATCGACTGAAACACACTGCTGAGGGGAGCAGTAGGTGAGGCAGGAGAGGTCTGTTGCGCCATGTGGGTCACTCCCTGACCGGGGATTAAATTCACGCTGCAGTGGCTGCAGATGCTTCATAGTGCATTGCTTTAACCTGATGCACCACCAGGGAGACCCAAAATACCTTTATATTTTGATGAATACATGCTACGTGTTTACTGGGTATAGCTTCAGATCCCCCTGAAGATATGCTATTCACATCTTACTAATTTTCCAAGGACTGAAAACCTGACTCCAAGGTAAACTATCTCATTTTACAGAGTAGGAAACTGAATCCATGAGAAATTCTTTAAACATCTAAACAAGTGCCTCCCCATATAACCACTCATCAGACGATCCTTCTTGGATGAGCTTGGGCAAGTCACCTCCCTCAGCTCCAGGAGCTCCAATTGTACAGTGAAGGCCAGCATGACCAGCTCTCTGCCATTCCCTTAATAAGCTGGACATCATTTCATTCTCTCTACCTATCCTCTACCAGGCAGTATTGTTATTTTCAGTTTGCTGATCAAGACACCGAAGTTCAAAGAACTTAAATAGTTTGCTCAGCATCACCCAGCCAGTCAGTGGACCAGCGCTGTGAACCAGGTCTGTCTCCTTCGTGCCCACACCCTTCCATGGTTTGCATGGAATTTCATGGGATTCAAGGGTCCGCCAGCAGCTCTAAAAGGAGTTGGTCTCTCTTGCATCCCTATCAGATTTCTTCACTGAAAAAAAAAAAAAAAAAAAAAAAAAAAAAGCCTGGATCACTTTATCTCTTGGTCCTTACATTCCAGCAGCATGACAGAGAGGGCAGGAAAGCTTTAAAAATGGTGTTTACTGTTCCTTACCTCCCACACCCCAGGGGAGAGCTCCAGCCATTCAGCGATGTCCACTTCCAGATGATTACAGGCATTTTCTAGGACTCGCTGGTCTGTCTCTCCCTCTTCCTGCTGTAAAGATTTCTGCAAGTAGGTGCCACATTTCTCTAGGGACTTTCATGCCCAGTAGGTCTGGCCCAACAGGTCCAGTTCCCCAGCTCCTGCTAATGAGACCTGTCCCTCCTCCTTCCTTCTATCTCTCCCAGATGATTGCCCCTTCTCTTACTTGGGGCCATGAGATAAATCACAGGAGCTTCTAGACAGCCTGGCCTCAGAGAGAGGTCTAGAGGGACGATGTCTTATTCTCCAACCCATTCCAGTGAGCAGAGTGTGGTTCATCCCTTTCAGGTCATTTTTTTCAAGCAAAGAGCTAGAAAGAAATGACTTCTAGTGAGAAATACGGTGGTTCGAGGATCTGCTGCCTATATTCATGGGCACCGGTAGATTCACAATCTAATAATCAGGAGCTGACACATGGAGGCAGAGAGGACCAGGGTCTGTTTTCTCCTCTTCCATTCATTACCCCTCTAATTTGGGGCATTGATCTCATTGAAACTGTTTCCTTGTCTGGAAAATGGGGATAACAACTGCCAGTTCTGTCCATCTCAAAGTACTGCATGGAGAATCACAGCAGTAATAGATGTGACAACTTTTTGTAAACATCACATATAATTATCATGTAAGCCTGAGGGCCGTGGGTGAGTTATAGCTAAGGATGAGGAAGAAAGGTCATAGGAAGTCAGCTCTACAAAGAGATGAGAACAAAAGTTCAGCAGGCTGAACACCGACAGACCTTGATAGATGATCACATGCATTTTCAACACCTAGCCTTATTCTCATTTCAAGAGGATTGTGAATTTCTGGATTTTCAGAATGATTTGGAAATCTGTTTCTCTATGTCTATTAAAGCATTTTTATCCCTTAAGATTTTGGTTACCACATAAACTACAACAGGAGTAAAAATCAAGAGAAATAACAGATTGCAGAAATAAACCTGTACCTGCTTTCAGTTGTGAAATGCACAGAGACAGTTTATAAAACAAGTTTATGTGAAGTATAAACTTGAACATATTTTCAGGGAGTAATACACTCTGAAAAATAAGCAAATACGGAAAAAAAAATCACACAAAAAAAGTCCAGGAATAAAACATAGAGTAACCAAAATAAACACATCAGAGTTTCATGGACAAGTTTCGGGACAACTTTGGCTGAGAAAAGGTAGGAGGCAAGGCGTCCAATGGAAAGAAATATTAGGGTTGGTATAATTGATGCTGTGGGTGGTGGTAGAAAAGAAAGAAGAAAGAGCTCTGGGAATCAAGCCTCTCACAGCTTCAGGGATCCCAAAGGGAGTTCTATGGCAAATCCTGTAACATCAGCATCGGAACCAGCTCCATGGACAGCAGAAACCAGAACTTCTTTGGGAAAGTAGGGAGGACTCGCCAGCTCTTGCCAAGCAAACTTAAGAGTTATTCCTAAAAATAAGCTCCAATTAGATGAAGGTCGTTTTTGTTTCTCAACTAACTACATGGTCTTAAAATTGAACTGCAGAAATCCAGATCACAAAATCTTTCAAGAGGTGAAACTTCTTCACAAATGTTCCTTACACTGAAGCCCAGAATCATAAAACTCTTCACTGGAAGAACCCACAGAATGACCATAGGGCACAGCATTCATTTACAGATGAGCGGACTAAATGCTAGAGAGAGTGGGGAGGAGGGTAGGGGCAGACATAGGTCACTCAGGCAACTTTCTAACTCTCACTTAGAGACCAAAGCAATACAACCAATCAAAGCAGAATCCCTCTACTCAGTTTTCCAAAAGAAAAAACATATTGTGGATGGGGTTGTGCTTTGTGGTCCACCAGGTGAATGACTGGCAAGTCAAAATATAGAGAGATAAAGGCTGGCTTGCATAGAAGGCGTTGAACCTGTTAAGAAAAGTCTTGAAGGAGATACGCTTTGAAGGCTGTGCTAGGACTGAAAATAATTTATATGCCATATGCCACAGCACTAAGCCAGTGGCCAGTGCTCACTTGCCAGCTGCTCAGTTACTGTTACTGCCGGGACCTGCTTGGACCAAGCTAGACCTTCAGGGAGCATAACGAAGTGGCAACAGTGGCTATTTCAGGGAGCTGGTATTTGGGTGCTTCTGCTTTCTCCTTTAGACTTTTGTATGCTTTCCAAGTTTCCTACCCTAAAAGTTCACTACTTTTCAGAGTCCAAGAAAATACTTAAATTTTATAAAGTATTTATTTAAACTGTTGATATTAACCACAGGTACCAAATGTACTGTTATGGAAAGATGTTTGCATTGTGATACTGAGTGCAGAAAATGAACAAGCAGGCTCGAGGGTATAATATGTAATGTGTTCTTGTTACTGTAAAAAAAGCCCTGTGCATGTACTTGATCTATATTACCTGTATCTAGAGAGACGTATATATCTACCAAGTATGTGCATAGGGTTTACATGTATATATGTACATATATATATGTTCTGAAAGGACTTACTGTAAACACCGATAGGAGAGAAGTTAGTTTATATTTATATTCTTTGGGTTTTTGCTCGTGTTTCCTAATTTTTAAGTCAAACGGTACATGGACACTCCGCTAGTGTGTTCCTTCTCATTCCTGGTGGCTTCCCTTTGATTGTCCCACTCTCTGGGCAAAAGAGAACAAGACTCTCCACTCCTTCAAGGCTATGCCACCCTCCCCAGGCGGATACTTTTCTCCCCCCCAAAATGAACAATGATGTAAGAAATTTTTTTTCTTAATTTTAAAAATTAAAAAAGAGAGAAGATAGATGCTATTTTTGGCTGGAGGCTGTTGGGCTCTCAGACCTTCCCCTCTACCCTATCCAGGCATGGTCAGGTTTGGAGAAGCAGGAGAGCAATGAGGGTCTATCTTGCTGCCTCCTTTGTGGCCTTGCCCAGTCTGTGTCCGGAAAACTGCTTCTGCTGGGGCTGTGGAGGAGGGGGTGCCACAGAGTGAGGAGGAGAGAGGTACTGCTGGCTAGGCCTACTCACAAGGGGGGTGATGATTGAGGTGCCCCCCTCTACTTGGCACCCACCTGTGGCAGACTGCTTTACCAAGTCTTTCTTCCTCCCACCCTGCCCAGCCCAGGAAGGAGGTGGAAATAATTAACACCTAGGTGGAAACTCTTTCACAAGGGACTGTGAACATCTCTATGAATTTGCATTTGAAATCTCTGCACTAATTGTGGAATGCAAGCCTTTGTCTCCCCTGAAAGGAAGGACAGGCAATGGGACCAGGTGTGGGATGGAGAGGTCCTCTTTGTGTAGGGTCCCCCAAAACATTCTACCTCCAAATCTGGTGCAGATGAAAAAACCCGGAGTTGGAGGAGTGTCACCCAGAAACATTGATTTGCTCCCCTTTTCCCCCCTCCACAGGTCTCTGGGAGTAATTCTGTGGCTTAGTGAGGGTGGGAGGGGGGCTCTGTAGCCTGCCAGTGACCTAGGCCCAGCTGTCTCCTCCCTGGATCAGGGGGACCCAGGCCCATCCCCTAAGCCTCAGGACAATGGGTCTCTGTGTGATGGAGTTTGGAAGCCTGGAAAGAAGTCTGAACTGGCTGAAAGGGAAAGAGACTCCGAGGAGGAGTCACTACAAGAGTTGAGAGAACTTTTCAGTTACTGATTAGTTTCTTGAATGGGTAGAACATTCACATAAATAATTCAAAACGTTCACAGTGAAAGCAAGTATTCTCTCCCTCCCACCCCTGTCTATTTGTGTGCGCATGTTTCTATGTGTGTATTACATAAGAAACTGTCCCTAAAGTACACTTACTCATCTTGCTGTTTTTGCTTTGTTTTGTTTTCACAAAGCAGCACATCTCAGCCTGAGTGTCCATGTTATTAATTTGTTTGTGCTCAATCTTCTCATCTATAAAATGGGGATAATAAAATTACCTCTTGGGACTGTTATGAGGATTAAATGAATTAATTCATGTAAAGCAGTGTGTGGAGCAGAGAAAGCACTATAGAAGTGTTAGCTGGTCTAGTTATTGTGGAGATAGAAAACTGATAAAGAACTTTAGTCTGTGATCAGCTGAGAAAATCCTAAGATCTAAACATTTGTGTTTTAAGGTATGTAAATTCTGTGTGTGTGTGTGTAACATGATGAAAATACTACAACAAAAACAACTTCTTTTTACTACCTGTCTACATGTGCTTGATACTACTCAGACTCTTTACACACTTTTTTTTTTTAAGATTGATTTATTTATGCATACAAGAACTGGGGTACAGACCAGAGTCCAGGGAGGTGAAAGGATTCGCCAGAGACAGAGCAAGGAACAGAACAGGCAGACTGACTGAAACACCTGCTGAGGGTTGCAGTGGGTGAGGCAGGAGAGGTCTGCTGCGCCATGTGGGTCCCCTCCCCGCCCAGGGGCAGGGATCAAACTCGTGCTGCAGTGACTGCTGTTTGCTTCACAGTGCATTGCTTAACCCACTGTGCCACTAGGGAGGCCCTCTTTACACACCTTTTTAAAGACCTATAACAAAGCCTTTGGGCAGGAATTATAATTGTAAGGGTGGAAAGAGAATGTCCCCCTACCTTTTGGGCTCCTCTTTGGCTATTGAGAAATCAAATGAACATGACATAGACTAGTAGGAGAAAATAATTAATTTAATTTTATACATATGGAGAATCTATATTCATGTAGATTCTAAAGTAAACGAGGCAAAAGGAAGGTATATATCCTGAACTAAGAAATGGGATAGGGGTCCAGGGCTTCAAGGAGAGATGGGGAACTACATGACAAGGAGAGGGTGACTCAACTGGTGATTAGAGACTCTGTAATTAGATGTCTGTGCTGCCATATGGATAGGTTTTTCCAATAGAAAAGTTACTTCTAGTAAAAAAAACCAAAAAACAAAAAATTCAATTCTGTGCAAAATCCCCAATTTTCATTCTTCTAGGGAATGAAAGTTTCTCATAAGCCTGCAGGGCCTCCATTGACCTTGCCTTGAAATAGTCCACATGCCAAAGTGACATGTCTTGGGAAGGGCTGTTCTAGACATCTCTGGGAAGACTGTCCTTCACTTAAGATTGTCACTGCTGTGTTTGCTCACCCTGTCCCAGTTATTCAGTGGGAAAAGCACCCCCAGGCATTGCCCAAAAAGCCAGGACACCTCACATTGCCTGCCAGCCACCCTCCTAGAAGTAACGACATACAGAGGTCCCCAAGCCTTCTAAGCTTCCATGGTAGCTTTGGGAAGGGGGAGGTCCCTGAGCAGGTGGCATGCTCTGCTACTGCACTTGAGGAGACTTATCACCAGTCACCTGTCCTTGTCATAGGGCCCCCTCCACTCTCTAGAGAGAGGCCCAAGCCCCTCTCTAATTCCTTAGCTCAGGAGATGCATACCCTCATTTTGCCCCATTTGCTTTAGAAGCTATATTCTCCATTCTATCAAGCTGACATTAAATTGATTGCTCCACTAGCTCAAGATGAACAAAGGGGTTAGGGTGAGAATTCTTTTCCACCCAAACATAAGCAAATATAGAACAGAAAATTCTACCAATGGATTATCTGATGAAAAAGGTCTGAAGAAAGATTTTTAATGAGCTGGAGTGGTGCCCTTGAGTTCTGCCTCATTGCCTTGGCTCTTTTGTTCTGTGAACTGCCTGGTCACCTCATTTGCCTATTCTTCCACTGAGTCGTACTTGTAGATCTTGCTGACTGTGGTGTGTTCTTTGAAAAACAGGAAATTAATCCTTTATCAGTCATAGATTGCAGACAATTTTCCCAGGTTTTTAAAAATCTTTTTTGTTTATGGGATTTTGTTTTTTGCATACTTTTATGTGGTTCAATGTTTTAGTGGTTTCTGTTGGCTTCAGGGTTTCATGGCTTGCCTAGATAGTTCTTCCCCATTCTTTGGTTATACATCTTACATGTTTTCTTTGAAACAGTTTATTATTTCCTTTTCAAAGTTTAAATCTTTGATATAGTGAACATTTATTTTGATATTAAGGATTGAAATAGGGGCCTAACTTCATTACTTTTTTCAGCTGTTCTCCATAGTTCCCAAATCATTTATTAAATTGAAATGTTATTTTTTTCATAAAGTAAATGTCCATGTCTATTTCACTCTATTTTATGGTCCCCACCTATTCTGTTAAACTGTTTTTTCCCTTCACTATTAACTGTTTTAATTACTGTCATTTTGTGATACATTTTAATATTTAGTAGGAGCAATGCTACCTCTTTATTTTTCCTTGGACTTTCACTAGCTCTTTTTACATGTTTATTTTTCCAGGAAAATTTCATTCATTTTATCCCTTTCTTGCTTCCTCTTGGTATTTTAATTCTAAATATATTGAACATATACATTGAGAGAGAATGACATTCAAAAGGACGTGTCTTCCATTCACTTCAGTTTTCTTTTATGAACTTCCTTATAGCTTGAAAGTTTTCTTCTTATAGTTTCTATAACCCCTGTTAAATTTTTCCCCAATAAATGCGATATTTTCAGTTGCTATAGCAAATGACGTTTGTGCTTTTCATTCGATGACTGGCTGTGTGTCTTTAGGTCATTCACTGGCCCTCTCTAGGTCTCAGTTTCCTCTTCCACAGAGAAGGGAACATGTTTTTAGGATCTTTTCAACCAAAGAGGTTATGAAGTAGTCAGATGTAATCAAGAGACTGGTCTTTTCAGGAGACAGCTTTGCCCTCATTGCATTTTCATGAGAAAGACCCAGGGTCATCTCAGTTTCTCTGGTCCCAGCTGTGCAAACAAACACCTGGGTCAATCCTAATTGGAGCCTCTGTGAGTGCCCTACCCCCTGCAAGGATTCACTAAAATGCTGCTGTGCCCAACTCCTTTCTCCCTGCAGGATGGACGCCCCGGCAGGCCTATGGTCAGTCAGCAGCTTTAGTCCACAGAGGGCCACCCTTCAGTGGGCAGTTCCCTTGTGCCCAGCACTGTGCTGGCTTCCAGATGGGGCTGTTGGCGATTTATCTGATCAAGTAGGGACTGCTTTGAGTAGGTCACACATCCAAAAGCAATTTGCTCTTTGAGGTTGATTCTGAGTTTGTTTTGGCCTCTGTGGACCCTGAGCAAATGAACTAGTCAAGGACCTTTTCTCCAGGGCGCAGTGGAGACAAAGGTGCATGGCTGGATGCCAGGTGACATTTGCTAGCACAGGAGGGAGAGGCTGTTCAGAGAACATTTCTTAGACTGATTCTTAGAGAGACTGAAAATGTCAGTACTGGCTAGCTTGGGAATGGCCAGTGCACCTCCCACCCCTGGGGAATCTCTTCCACACTTTCTGGCTGCCCATGCACCCCACTGCGTTGATGACTGGGTGACAGGCTCATACTCCCCACTAATTCCAGGAGGGACACATTTACACATTTACCATTTAGCCTAATTGTACCGTTTAGCCTAATTGTTTCTTTAATTGAAAGTCGGCAGATAAGCATGGTTTTCTTTCCCATGCAAAAGAGGCTAGAAGGAGGAGAATGAAGCCAATCGCATAAAAACAAAAGCTAGCTTTAGCCTGTTTTGGGGGGAAAAAAGGGCTTTGTGCCCCTCTGTCCTTGCATCATAATGTATTTGAGTTACTTTGACTGGTGGGGTGCTTAGTTAGCCAAACACCTTAATAGGATTGAAGCAGGCTACTTTCAGGCCTTGTATGGAAAAGAAAGGACCATTGGGCTAAACCCTCTTTTCTTTAAGGAAACAGCCTTCACACTTGTGCAGGCCAAAATAATTAAGTAATTAGCAAAGGCATTTGTCAAAATGCCCAGTGGGGCTGACGAAAATGACAGCTTTGAGCAGAATGAGGAGCTTGTAAATAGCATTTTCTCCAGGCTCTGGGCTGGGGTCAGACCCGGAACCTGCAAGGAAAACGCCTGCCTGGGACTCCTGAGTCCCAGCTCAACCTTTGGGGTTCAAGTTCACTTCCCTGTGGCAAAAGCCAAGCTCCTATTTCTAAGGAGGCTTTCTTGAAAGGACTTTGGAACTTCAAAGGACTTTTCACACATAGCAAAAGTCAGTGAAAAATAAGGGAGTCATTTTCTTTTTCAAAGGACTGAGACCGTCTAACAGCCAAGTCCTTGGTGGAAAAGCTTTTGTGACTTATTGAAATTAAAAGACTGGGGAAATAGCCGGAGGTTGTAAGGCGGTCATCATCACCAACACTGAGCTGATTCTGTACCTACTGTGCACAAGGCAAATTTCTGGGCTTTCATAAAGCTGTGAGATTCACTGCTTTTAAGAGGCTTACAGTGGGGCCTCCCTGGTGGCGCAGGGGTGAAGCATTGGCTGCTCAGCAGCGAGAGTTCGATTCCGGCCAGGGAGGGGACCCACATGGCACAGCAGACCATTCCTGCCTGGCCCGCTGCTCCCCTCAGCAGTGTGTTTCAGTCCATCTGCCTGTCCTGTTCCCCACTCTGTCTCTGGTGAATCCTCTCACCTCAGGAGACTCTGTCCTGTACCCCAGCTCTTGTATGCATAAAGAAATAATTTTTTTTTTTTAAAAGAGGCTTCCTGTGTCTGCTGTTGTAGGTGGATGAGGGTTGGTAAGTCAAGAGAGATGCAACACAAGTGAAAAGCAACACTTTAGTAACCACCACTTAGGGACCTTCAGTGTCAGGCACATGGTATCTCACTTACAGTTTCCTTCTTTCGTTACAGGGCAACCCTAATATAAAATGGGTTTGCCTGACTGGGTCCTCACCCGCGCGCTCGAACGGCACTTATAATGCCCCAACTGCAGGCACACACAACAAAGGTTAATAAGGGGTTTTATCTACAAGGGAAGGAGAAATAGCATAGTGAATAACACAAGGGGAAGAGGGGGATACAGATCTGTAAATATCCTACCAGTTCCTTGGAGCTGGAACCCAACGGTGCGCTGAGAGCTGGCTCCCTAGGAAAAAGGACCCCCCAAGGCCCACGTGTCTGCTTTTATATTCAGCCTGGCTGCTCAACTCCACCCTCAGGTCCCAGTGATCCGCTCTTCGATAATGACCTTAT
The DNA here is from genome assembly GCA_019455555.1 of Galemys pyrenaicus. Taxonomy (NCBI): domain Eukaryota; kingdom Metazoa; phylum Chordata; class Mammalia; order Eulipotyphla; family Talpidae; genus Galemys; species Galemys pyrenaicus. The sequence goes on along the minus strand of JAGFMF010011406.1, from coordinate 7,309,022 downwards.
GGGATTTGTAGTCCTTGGATCGTGTAGGTCTGGAACGGGGTCGAAGTCCATAACCTATTTGTGTGATCCATTCAGGAGGACCTTTCCCCCTAACACCTTTACTGAGGCTGAGGGAAGTCAGGCAACTAAATTGAGGGGCAACATAAGGAGTGACTCAGTGCAATAAAGTCATAAGGACCTACCTGTTAGGTCAGCGTGAATGAGAACTGAGAAAAGATGCTTAGATTCAGAAGTAGGGTTTGTTGGTGGCTGCAGAGTGCCATGTCATAAAGAGAAGTGGGACGTCAGACACTGAGGAAGGGTGAGAAATAGCCATGGTGGAGGAAGGCGGGAGAGAAGCATCTCTACCGGCGCCTCTGGGGAAGTCTCCCAGTCCTGGCCGGTGACCTGGGCAGGTACAAGGCTGAAGCCAGAGGCTCTGAGAGAGGGACAGTTTAAGGATAGCAGAAAGAGAGGGAATAGTTGGGAAAACAGGTCCTTCCGGAGTAGGTGGCCTAGAGAGGGAAGGAAGAGCAGGGCCGCTCACTGTTCCTAAGAAATGGGGAAAGGAAGTAGCAAGTGTGTAAGTTACTGTGTGTTGGAGGTTGGAAAGGAGGAAGTTGATTCAGAGGTGCTCTGGGAGGGAGTGAGGAGACTCAGGGAGAGGACTGAGGAAGTGGCTGACATGGGCACCTTCTGGGAAGAAGGTCAACCTTGGGCCAATGGGTCAGGGTGGTGACAGGTGGCAGTTGTGGCCCCAGATAAGGGCTTAGAGGCCCCAGAACTTGGAGGCAGAGAGTCCCCATGGGCTGGTGCCCAGATTGGGGCAAGATAGAAAATCAGGGGATCCTAGAAGTCACAGGTCAGGAGGGAGCCTCTCCATGAATGAGTGAGGTCAGACACTGAAGTTTTCCAAGAACAAGGCCAAGGATGGCCCAAGAAGACAAGAATGAGGTGAGAACCACATGAAGTGGTTGTGAGGACTTCTAATGGGGCAAGTTTGGGTGGTGGCAATGGCTTAACCACTTGGAGTCCTGGAGGACAGAGCATAAAAGTCAGTATTCTTTTTTAAAAAAAAATATTTATTGATTTATGCATACAAGAAGTGGAGTACAGGCCAGAGGTGCGTGGAGTAAGAGGAGTCACCAGAGAGAGTGGGGAACAGAACAGGCAGATCGAAAAGTCGTGTATTCTTTTTTTTAGAGGCAGCAAGGAATATGAGGGTTAGGGTTAGACTAACCAGGCATCTAATTCTGATTCTCATGTTGTGTGGCCTTGAAGTCACCTGGTATAGCTCTGAGTTTTGAAACTCATTTACAGAATGGAACAACCACACCTGCTGGTGCGTGCATGTGTGTGTGTGTGTGTGTGTGTGTGTGTGTGTGTGTGTGTGTGTAAGACAAGGTAGTGAAGGTAAGAAGCTGGCACACAGCGGGTGCTCAGTAAATGACAGCCATCAGGAACGACTGCGCTGGAAGAGGCCCCAGGTCATCTGGTCCAACAGCCCAGGAAAAGGAGGCCCAAGAAAGCCAGATGAGGGAAGGTGATGGTGTCTCATGAGGTCACACAGCACAGGACTGTGGTGGAAACCACAAGAGTGTGGATGCAGGCCGGGAAGTGTTCCGGATCTGCAAGGCTCTGGAGTGTGTGTGTGTGTGTGTGTGTGTGTGTGTGTGTGTGTGTGTGTGAGAGAGAGAGAGGCAGGCCGCAGCACACAGGGCCAGAAAGCTTTCTTTCTGTGTGTGACACCTTGCAGCCAGCCACCCAGCGTGTCATCTGTAAGTGAAGGTGCTACGTCCATTTGCTCCTGATCTAAATCCCAGGCCTTGGCCTCCCTCTCTGGAAAGGGAGAGCCCAGGTCTGTTGGGAACACTGGTCACTGAGCTTGGGCCTGCATGGAGCAGCTCTCTGTGCAGAAAGCTCACCTTTCTGTCCAGCTCTGTTGCTGGCTGTGGGGGCGACGTGTCCAGCCTCAGGAGTTTGACAAATGAGGGTTCAAATCCTACCTTTATTATTTAATGCACATTAAGTTTCTCCAAGTGCTTAACTTCACATCAAACTCCCCACTGATAAAGTGAGGTTAATCATCTTTCACTTTCCTTGAGGATGTAGTGATCTTTGGGGAAATGTCAGCCTTGTGTCTGGCTGGCACTCTCCAGGAACTGTGGCTGTTTTTCACTGTCACCAGCTAGCACTGACTAGAGTAAACACATTTATTTAAGCCGAGTGCCTCTCTTGGCCCACATTCTGGAAGGTGGTGTGAGGAAGATAAGACCCAGGAGACATCCCTGTTTCCTACCTCCAAGTCCCAGTCCACTTGGTGCTGAGGTGAAAGAGCCAAGCAGACCATCACCTGATTATACCCCAAGGCACCATCAACCTCAGAAGTGTTTGTCCTCGCAGGGTGTCCAGGTACCAATTTGCCGACAGCAGCCCTGGTGTTTTGGGGTGCTCACTGCTGACAGGAGGAACCCTCTGCATGGAAATTACTTTAATTTGCAGTTGACAAAAGGCAAATTGCTGGCATTTTTTTGCTTGGAGCCTGGAATGCAACCTTGCCCAGCTGCCGCAGACATTCCAGGTGACAGCTTCTATTAGCCCCACCCAGATTTCTAGCTTAGAGGAGTGGGGGGAAAAGAACTTAAGTAATTTTACAGGGCAAAACCCCCAATCACAATTTAATTCTACCAGCTCTGTCACTGAATTCCCTCCCACTCCTGTCAGCAATACACAGCAGAGCGTCAACGTGAACAACCTGTTTTATTATTATTTTTTGCTTAACCTCCAGTCTTATAGTATGATAGTTCACAGGCTTGGGCAGAGATTAATTTGCAGTTGGCAGTGCTCACCTGTGGGAGACTAACCATATGGGAGATGCTTTTCCATGATCCACTAGTGTTTAATTTGCGTGGATGGGATGTAAGGTCATGTGAGCCAGGCCTTCTCTGCTTTATCCTTTTGTAGGATGTCTGGGTGCAGTAGCCTCTCAGTACCAATTTGTTGAAGGAATGAACGAGGTAATGAGTGCATGAGTGATTTCCAGTTTTCCTCAAGGCCAGAACGTCTTTGTCATAGGCGTCCATGACATGTCAGAAGTAAGGGCATCCTTTAGATGCGGTGCTGGTCACCTTCCACTTAAAATACGCCCCAAAGATGCCTCTCCGGCTGGGTTGCTTGGAATGCAGCAGAATGGAATGCCATTGGGCAAAGTGAGAACCTGAGGCCGCTGCTGCCATCTTGTGGATAGTATCTGAAATACAGGAGAAGCGACTGCAGGAACCGCTATGCTTTTTCATTTCTCCCAGAGACCTTGATCAATTCTATAACGGAATATTCTCCTTTGCAGTGCTTTAGGATCTAATTTCCTGAGCCAGACTAACCTATTTACATTTATGTGTTGATCATCATCAGCCTAATTATAATGATAGCAACTTCTATTTATTGGATTCTAGGTACAGTGCTAAGCGCAGTCTGTTGATTAATTTTCAAAGACCTATACTACTATTACCATCTCTAGTGTACAAAAAGGAAATGAAGCTCAGAATGGCTACATATTTGTTTCTGGCTAGTAAGTGGGAAAAGAGAACCACGATTGATTCTAGCCTGTCTGACGCTGGACCCATCTTGGCCCTTAAGCTACATTCTGTCCTAGCTTTTCCTTTATTTCTTCTTCTTCCTCCCTTTCTAGCCCTCTATTGTGACAGCGCATGCACACATGTGGACACACTGGATCTTAATGACTTGCTTTTGTGTTTGCTTCCCCAGCTAGACACTCAGTACCCTGAGAGTTGGTCAGAACTGCTGAGCACAGGGTTGACTGTATCTCTGTGCACCAACTGTGCACCGGGCCCTGTGCTCCATTAGAATAGGAAGATCTATTAACCTTGGACGCAAACATTCCTCATGTATGTGTGCCAAGGTGAGTCATGAAACTATGGGAGAGAGATGGAGTGTGCTCCTAGAATGTCATCTGTCATGAAGACTGACAAAGGTAGATGGAGAAATTAGTAATAACTTACAACCTTATTGGGCCTCCCTGGTGGCGCAGTGGGTTGGGCAACACACTATGAAGCAAATCATAGCCACTGCAGCACAAGTTTGATCCCTGCCACCGGCCAGGGAGGGGACCCACGTGGCGCAGCAGACCTCTCATACCTCGCCTGCTGCTCCCCTCAGCAGTGAACTGCTGATCTGCCTGATCTGCTCCCTGCTCTGCCTGTGGTGCATCCTCTCACCCCTCACACCTCTGGCCTGTACCCCAGTGCTTATATGTGTAAATGGATAAATCTTTAAAAAAAAATAACTTACAACCTTATTTTTATTTAAACTAGCCTCTCCAGCACAGCTCAGGTGAACCTGAATCATTCTTAAATTCATCCCTCCATGTGTCTCTTTGCTCCTTACCTGGAGCTCTTGACATGGAAATGCCTGTGTGAGAAGCAGTTTACTTGTAGCTGGGAGTCGGGTGGAGCGTGGGAAAGTGATAGCCTCTCTTGAGGTTCTCCAGATGGAAGAGTACTATGTACTCCAGAGGGCCTAAATTTAAGTTGGACTATCCCAAATATGTCCTATGCACATGATAAAAATTCATGGTAGCTTTCATTTGATGCAGTACTTACTGGACAAAGAGTCAAAATCTGATGAAAAAAGAAGATTGCTAAATGCAATGCAAAAATTAGAAATAAGTTATAAATTAAAGCGAGAATCTCAAAAAGCTAGAAAATTGAGCTTTGTGTATACCCCCTCCCTGTGCTTTAGGCACTTTGGGGTAAAAGTACACAAAGTACCATGTGTCATTTCTTGGTAAAGGCAGCGTACTAGAGCAACTAACTCAGTCTGGACCGCTGTCCAGTTGCCTCTGTTCAAGAATCAGGAAGAACCAAGAAAGCACAAGACCAGGTACTTCAGGGATGTGGAAACAGTAAGGCAGATCTTGTCCTGTGGAGGCAGTCTGCTCAGCTGGAAGCACCAGCCTCCTGGGAAGTTCTGTCTGTTGTCACCAAGATGGGCATAGAGAGACAGGAGGTGCAGAGAAGGGAGAGAGGAAGAAGGAGCTGGAAGGTGGTGAGGAGTAGCGAGGAAAGGGGGGCAAAGAGAGGAGAGAGACTAATGGAAGTGATAGAGATGAACCCCAGAGACATTGAAGGCCTCCTGAAGGGTTCACCCCAGGAGCCTGGACTCAGCTCAGACAAGCCAGTGCCCTCTGTGGGTGTTTCCTGAATGCCTGGCAGCCTCCATCAACCAGTTACTATGAGGAGACCTCACCAACTCCCTTTGTGTGCCCAGCGCAGGCATCTGTCTCCTGTGGTCAAGAGTGTTTCAAGGGAAGGAACAGACAAAATGACACCAAAAAGCCCTAGAAATCCGACTCCAGAATTGAGGCTACCAGAAAGGGAAGGTGGGGAATGAGGTATTGGGGGGCCCAGTGGACTATGTCGAAAGGTTATCGGTGCTTTGCTGGTGGGCGCGACGTGATAATATATGTTTGAAGACAAGTGAAACTGTATCTTTAAGTCACATGCAGTTACCTCAGAGGTATATAGTTATGAAAATGTTGTGAAGGGGGCCTGATTAGGGTTCCCATTCTCACACGTCACTCTGTGTCAAGGTGCCAGCCTCCCGGCAGCAGGAGCTGGGCCTGCGACCAGGTCTGCAGTGAGAAGGAAAGTGGGCACCTTGGAATGAGAGCAAACCTCCAAAATAATGAGAGGGAAACCAAGAGCAGGTGCCAGGCCAGGCCTGCATCCCACCTCTCTGCAGAGAGCTTGTGGCTTCCACTCAGTGGGGTGGGACTCCTGGGTGCCCTCCCCGCTAAGTGAGGATGCCAGGGACTTGGTGCCCCTGATAGCAGCAAGAGGCCTGAGGCCAGACCGCCCCAGAGGGCAGGGCTTTGTTCTCTCGCCCACCTAGCTCCTTATCATAAGGTTGGTGCAAAGGAAAGAATTTAAAACTCGTATCCTCTATAATAGTTACATATGTCAGCCATTAATGGCATCCTTCAAAGAAGTGTGCATTCCTAACATGCTCTGACTTTCATTAAAAGTCATCACAAGAGGTTATTCTGCACTTTACAAATACCACTATCGTTTAAGTGGACTTAAATAGCAGGTCATACACTAAGGTTTTGGTGAGACATTTCACCTTTTGGTGTAAGAAATGACTTTGTTTCTTTCTTTCTTTTTTTTTTTTTAAAGATTTATTTATCTATGCATACAAGAGCTAGGGTACAGGCCAGAGTCGTGGGAGGTGAGAGGATTCACCAGACAGAGCAGGGAGAAGAACAGGCAGACTGACTGAAACACACTGCCGAGGGCAGCAGCGGGTGAGGCAGGAGAGGTCTGCTACACCATGTGGGTCCTCTCCCTGGCCGGCAGTAGGGATCGAACTCGTGCTGCAGTGGCTGCGGTTTGCTTCATAGTGCATTGCTTAACCCGCTGCGCCACCAGGGAGGCCCGACTTTGTTTATTTCTGAGGTCCTGGTTTTGTTTTTACTAACAAGGTGAAAAGCTGTGTCATTTTTCTCCTTGCTTTAGCTTCCTGGATGGTTAAGTCACTTTTTAAGCCTAAACAAGAACAATTATGTTCACTTGAAGAATTGACATATTTGTTTTTCTTCTCTTGCCCTTGTTTAACTTCATGAAAACTTCATTTGTTTGGTTCTGCTATTCTCTCTTTCTTTCCTCCCTTCTTTTTTTGGTGCGTGAACTCAAAGCTCCTTTTCCTCTTTTGTGAAAGAGTATGAAGCAGTTTAATATAAAACTTGGTGAGCTTTCAAGATGGACTGATCTTAGTTTACTCGTTGGGGTCTCCTGCTCAGGTTATTTTAAGCACATTGAGAGTTCTTTAGCAGACTTCACATTTTCTAAGTGAGGAGTCCAAGGGCATGCTCTTTCTGAAGGGTGTTGGAGGATTTCTCTGCCTCTCCAGACACAGAGGGGAGACTATTGTCCCCACAGGTGGTCCTCGGAACCTGCCCATGGCAACCTTGACATTAAGGACTGGCAGCCCCTCCCTCCTTCCCGTACTGCTCTAGGGGGTCCAGTAATCAGGGCTTGGGAAAGGCACCCCACAGGGATGGAGAGTTCTCACTAGATGGGATGGCCAACAGTTCTCACTAGAACCCTCTTAGACGCAGCTGGGGGGCGGTGTGTAAATTGGTACTACATTTCAGGAAAGCAATTAGCAATTTGTCTCAAGGGCTTTAAATATCCTCCTGCTCTTTGGCTCAGGAATTTCCTTTCTAGGGATTTAACAAAAAGAACTAATGAGAAAGTCATTCATTCATTCAACAGTGGATAACTACCCTGTGTCTCCATCTTGGTTGGATGAACAGGATCAACACTGTCCTGCCTTTATAATCTTAACATTTGATAGAGCTCAAGGCCCTGAAACAGAGGTGGAGATTCCATGAGTGTTGAAAGCAGCGCTACTTAAAATAGCAGAAGATTTGGAAACAACATATGTCCTATGATAGGGAATTAGTTTAACGATAATAGAATTTAAGTGGCTGTTACAAATTGTTTTTTTTTTCCATGAGATGGATAATGTTTATGAAATATAATTTTAAGAGGGGGGAGAAAAGCAAGTTATAAAACTGGAGAGTTGTGGAAAAGAGTCCAGGGAAGTTCTGGGGGTGGGATCCCAAATTGTATCTTTACAAAAAAAAAAAAAAAAGAGGCAGGAAGGAAGTATGCTAAAATATTAGCAGTAGCTAGCACATGACAGTGAGATTACAGCTTTAAAATTTTTCTTTTTTATATTTTTTTTGGAGTTCCAAAGTTTCTGTAGTAAACATAAACTAACTTTAAAATCTGAAAAACAGTAATCAGAAAATTACTAGTTGGTATGCTCAGGCCTTTTATACTGTAGAGATAAGAGGGAATTACCCCTCAGCGTCCCCCCCAGTCGGCAACATTCCTTCTAGGGTCTCCCTCCAGGGCTGATGCAAGTGCATCTGGGCCTTCCCTACCCTCACTGCATCAGCCAGTGGGAGCCAGAAGTGGAAACTTACAAGAATAACCAGAAAAGTCAACTGGTTTTACCCTGGAAACTCTTCCCTCATTTACTGGGGCAAATGTGGTATAGGATTGAGCAATGGAATGGAATGTAAATTGCAGTAAAAATATAGCCCTTTAGGCAGAAAGATGTTGTCATTATATCATTTTACTTAATCCTTAAGTTTTTGGTCCAGTCGTCTGATTTTGCTAATAGTTCGTCTGGCCTGAGTCATTTAATAGGATCGCTGGATGTGGGGCCAGCACACAGAGTGGCCCTGCAGTTAGACGGTGTGGGTCTAAATCGTGGCTCCTCTAAGTTGTGGTGTGACCTTGGGCTAGTGACTTAACCTCTCTGAACCTTCCTCTTCTGTAGAAAAAAAGCAGAGCATATAACTTACCAAACTGGGTAGAGATTCGATAAGGGAGTCCTGTCAAGGAGCTGATGCTGAGCTTCACTGTGGCTCTCCTTGCCCATTTGGGCTCTTCTGTGCATGGCGTGCACCTACGCAAACTGTTCCTCGGGTCAGGCTGGTCCGTGGGAGGCCCTGTTGGGAGAGTGGAGGGCAGGAGGGAGGAAAAGACAAGGCTCTCCTCTTGCTCTGCTCCGGGCAGTGCCTGCGTTACCTCTGGGGAACCTATTTCCACTGAGCAGTCATCGCTCCCTCTGTCCTTCCTTTCTAGTTGGGCTTCCTTGTGTGATGATCCATCTACCGAAATCCCTGACGTGGACTCAGTTTCCTGACTGGACTCTGACACTCTTCCGCCGTTGGCTCTGCCTGGGGTTTTGAACAAGCACAGTCGACAACTTTTACAACATTTGCTGTGTGTGTGTTCACAAGAGCCTCAATCGTGAGTTTGAATCTCAGTGTTCTGTCCAATGACCCAATTGTTTTGGAAGAAGTTAACTTTTAAGTGTTTCTTTAAAATCATATACTGATATAAAGTGATAATACAGTGAATGAGCACCCCTCTATCCATCACATAGTGTAAGAGAACAAAATGCTGGGGGGCTTCCCTGGTGGCCTAGGGGTTAAGTCTCAGGGCTACCACCACGAAGGCTTTCTCATGACAAAGCGGCCTGAATTTGATCCCGGCCAAGGGCTGACCCACATGGCGCAGCAGACCGCTCCTGTCATGCCCGCTGCTGCCCTCAGCAGTGTGTTTCAGTCCATCTGGCTGTTCTGCTCCCCATTCTGTCTCTGATGAATCCTCTCACCCCCTGCACCTCTGACCTGCACTCCAGTTCTCCTACATAAAAATTAAAAATTTTAAAATCTTACAACAAAGCAATAATTCTTTAAAAAGAAAAAAGAAAACAAAATGCCATTACCTTTAGATTCCTCTATAAACCCTTCCCTGTGTTCATCTCCCCTGCTGCTCCCCAAAGATTTCCAGTCTCCCGAGTCTGTCACCCCCTTGCCCTTTTTGGTAGATTTATCACATCTCTGTCCCTTAACTAGTAGAGTTGTTTTAGATGTTTTCTTTTTTAAGATTTATTTACTTATGCATGCAAGAGCTGAGGTACAGGCCAGAGTCCAGGGAGGTGAGAGGATTCACCAGACAGAGTGGGGAGCAGAACAGGCAGACTGACTGAAACACACTGCTGAGGGGAGCAGCAGGCCAGGCAGGAGAGGTCTGCTACAACATGTGGGTCCCCTCCCTGGCCTGCGGCAGTGATCGAACTCATGCTGCAGTGGCTGCGGTTTGCTTCATAGTGCGTTGCTTAACCCACTGCTCCACCAGAGAGAGCCCCTGAGTTGTTTGAGATGTTTTCACTTGGGGCACGGAAGGAGTGATACTGTAGGTTCATCTCCTCTGCTCTCCACTTAGCATTACTTCTAGGATCTATTCATGCTGTCCTGTCTAGGTAGCAATTCGTTTGTTCTTCAGCTTTATAGTATTTTGTTTTAGAATTAAACCTCCAACTTAGCCAATTTATTGCTAATGGCCTCAAGGCTTCTCGGGTGTTTTTCTAGTTCAGACATTCTCTTCACTCTGTCTCCATGCAGGGCCTACCTGCTCAAGGGCATAAATTTAGGAGTGCTTACAGGTTACAGGGTGGGGCCTCGGTACCCCCACCTCTGGTCTACACCCCACTTCTTCTATGCAAGAAAGAAATAAAATCTTTTTTAAAAAAGAAAAGAAAAAGAAAGTGTATTTCCACAATAGTCCTTCTAGTTTGGGCTACCACCAGCCATGTCAGGAGAAAATAGAGGCTGACACTACCCTTGGGGAGTCTGTCAGGTCAGAGTTTAACATTTTTTGCCAATCTGGAGAGTTGAAAATAGTATCTCATTGTAACCGTCATTTTGTATTTCCCCCTTTATTTACTGAGTATGAGTTTCTGTTCATATTGGCAGTTTGGATTTCTGTTCTGAAAGGAGCAGATTTGAGAGATGCTGATTGTGTTTCTCTGGAACCTCGGTGTTGTGGTTGGGGAGGGTGAAGTGTGTCCAGGAGGGAGAAGGTTCTACCCTGAAGTATAGAGTGGAGCAGGACGAGGGTCAGGACACAGTGACAGAAACTGTGGAGAGACACCCTGCCTGGGGTGTCCGTGGATCCTCTGAGAGGGGCTGGAGAGCCCTCCTCTGCTTACTTTTTTTTAAAAAAAAGATTTATTTATTTCTGCATACAAGAGCTGGGGTACAGGCCGGAGTCATGGGAGGTGAGAGGATTCACCAGACAGAGTGGGGAGCAGAACAGGCAGATCAACTGAAATACACTGCTGAGGGGAGCAGCGGGCGAGGCAGGAGAGGTCTGCTGCGCCACCTGGGTCCCCTCCCTGGGCGGTGGCAGGGATCGAACTCATGCTGCAGTGACTGCGGTTTGCTTCATAGTGCGTTGCTTAACCTGCTGCACCACCAGGGAGGCCTCCTCTGCTTACTTTGACTAGAAAATGGATCTAAGCCCTGCACGCCTTATCTTGGGCGGCAGGACAGGAATCCTTCCTGAGGGTCTACTCTAAGTGTTGACTGACCTTACCGTTTGTTAGGAAAAAAACTAAAAATACGGTTTTTAATATATTTTTCGAACTTATAAACAATTAGCAGCTAATTGTAAAATGGCAGTTGGGGCCAAACATACTACATCTCTGGGTCCTGGGTCTAGCCTGCGCTTGGTTGTGAGACAGGATTCAGCCTGGGCCACCTGGCAAGTGTTACCTGCCACTGAGAGACTGGGATGGGCTGTAAATGAGAGCAAAGGAGCCCTGGCTTCCTGGAGGGGTCTTTCATTCTCTTGGTATTTTTCATCGTGTTGAAATATGCATAGCATAAAACTTGGCGTTCTTTTTAAAGATTTATTTATTCATGCATACAAGAACTGGAGTACAGGCCCACAGTGTGGGGGGTGAGAAGATTCACCAGAGACAAAGTGGGGCACAAAATAGGCAGATGGACCCAAATACACTACTGAGGGGAGCAGCGGGCCAGACAGGAGAGGTCTGCTGCGCCCTGTGGGTCCCCTCCTTGGCAGACCAGGGATTGAACTTGTAATGCAGTGGATGTGTGGCTTCATACGCTGCAACTTAACCCCTTGGACCACCAGGGAGGCCAAAAATTGGTATTTTTAAGTGTCCAGTCCAGTGGCGATGAAGGCACGTGCACTGTTCTCATTGTCACTCCCACAGACCTCTTAATCTTGTAAAACAGTAAGTCCTGGTTCGGCTTACTCCAGCCCCTGGCAACCACCATTCAACTCTGTTTCTCTAAATTTGACTACTTTAGACACCTCATTTAAGAGGAATCATGTAGTTTTTTTTTTTCCTTTTGTGTCTGGCTTATTTCACTTAGCATGATGTCCTCACGCTTTACCCATGCTTGCTGTGTGTGTCAGAATTTCCTTCCATTTTAAGGCTCAATAACTTTCTGCATATATATTACATTTTGCTTCTCCATTCACCTTTCGATAGACAGTGGGTCACTTTCATTCTTTGACTTCTGTGAACTTGGGGGTACAAATATCTGAATTCCTGCTTTTAATTCTTTTGAGTATATTCCCCACAGCATAATTTTTGGATCCTATGGGAATTTTATGCTTAATTTTTTGAGGAACTGGCTTATTCTCCTATCTGCCTTCTCCAATTAGAAATGTACAGTGTGCTTAGAACTTGGAGAGAATGTCATCATTTTAGGTAATGGTAGTTCACATCCCTTCAAGTCTACAGAACAGTTCTGTCACCCTCTAGCCCATATCTGTTTGGATGTTCTAGTCTGATGATGATGATGATGATGACAAAGACAATAATTGAAATATATTGAGTGGTTACCTTTGTACCAAGCACTGTTCTAAAATCATTTCTGTATTTTAAATCATTTTATCATTACTATCCATTCCATGAAGATTTTAAAATTTTACAGATGAGAAAATTGAGCCACAGGCAAAGAGAACTATAAAATAATCCTGGGAAAGACATGATTACTTTAATTCAAAGCTTACTTTCACAAACGATGAGGGAGTGGAGAAGAGATGCCCTAAGTCACAGTGTTACATTGTGACTGGGCTGGGGGGAGCTCACAGACTCCCAGACGTCTGGATCTCCGGGCCCCTTGCTCTTGCCGCCTATAAGACAGGATTCCATCCATTTATTTTGTTTATCCTGTTGACCCAGGTGAGACCTCATCTGGGAAGCAGCCGTGCTGCATTGGAATCCAGCTGGATATTCCTGGTCCTCCTCCTGATAATTACAAGGGCAGGACTTAGCTGAAATATGATGGGGGGAGGATTACGGGTTTGGCTGTAAGATTTTGTGAAAACACATGGAAGTAGTACATTAATATTAGTCAAGGACTGAATGGGCCTTTTAAAGAAGTTGAGATAAATTTTGGCAAAATCAGATTGCCCTGAGTAGCATTCAATTTACTGTAAGGGAGTTGCTTTAAAAATTATGATTTTTTTTTCTTTCTTAAGTTTATTTAAATAATACAATTCTGGAGTCCGTACCTCCTACAAAGTTGTACCCCTGAAGTTAGGAGTTTGATTGTACATATGGTGGGCCTGTGTTTTTCATTATGTTCCTTTTCTAGTTAGATTTTGCAGTTAGTCCATGTTACATGTTTCTCTGGTGTTTTTCTTGAACTTCATGAACTCTGGCATTTCATTTCAGGGATGTATATCCAAGGGAAAAGCAGCCTCCCTTTGATCTTTCTTGGGACCCCCTTATGTTTAACCTAAGGAAGATTAGGGCGTTGCCATTCAAGGCTGAACAAACACAAAACTCAGCCGCAATGGTGCTGTTTAATCTATTTACAACATCGACTCCATTATGAACTAATTCCACATCAAGCTGACTTTGAAAAGCATTCTTCGGAATGGGATTCCCATCTGCCTCAGAGGCTACACACATAGCATCCAGAGAACTGAATGTATTGGCCTCACAAAGAAATGTATTTGGTATGAAAAATTTCAACTGTAGAGAGTTTTCAAACTTGGAAGTTGTTATCAATGTTGGTTCTTCATGGGGTAGTCTAGTTGTACTTTCTCTGAACTGAAGAGCAGTTGCTGGAAAGCATACTTGTCTTCCAGTTGTGTTCATAGTAACATCTGCTCAGCAGTGTGGAAAGGTCAGCCCCGTCTTGGACAAACAACTTCTGAATGAGGGTGAAGGCGGAGGGGCAAGGGGCTGCCGCCGGACCAGCACCTGGAAAACTAGAGCGCTCAGCTCCTCTCTGTTCCCTTTCCAAAACAGGGCTCAGAACTCTGCCCATCTTTTAAATAGCTCTTTAAAGCAACAGATGAGGGCTAATCGTGACATTTATCACCAGCCTTAAAATGAACAAGGAAGAACAAAACAAAACCAGCGTCAGTCTGTCAAGACTTTCCGTTCTCTGTCGCCCCGGAGGCATTGATGGAGATTTATTTTCCTAACGAAGGCTCCAGTGTTAATGGCGGCCCTTGCTTGAATGAGTTAGGACTAAGTGTTATTTAATTCACACTGAAGCGACAATCTGACTGGACTGTGATTAGTTCCAGCTTTTTAGCTATCATTTATAGGTCACCAAGCGGCTAACAACCTCAAATGAGGGACTATTATCCTTTGACAAGGTGAACTTTTTTCTGGGGGACTGGGAGGAGGAGTGCTATCCAGAAAGCCATGCTCAGTAGCCTCTCTGGGAATTATTTCACTCCTCAAAGTGCTCCGCCGCCATTTACCCAAAGGAACTACACTAGTGGGTTCCTGTTAAGTGCGCAGAAAGCAGAGGCAGAAGTGACGTTGGTTCTCATAGCCGTTCGTTTTTCTACCCAGCAACTGTTCCGTGGCCGAGACACCGTGGGAAAGTGTATTGGCAGGGATCCGGGAGATGGAAGGCTAATATTCGGCCTGCATAAACCAGTATGGCTGTCAAGTTTCCTTTTTAGCAGCCGTTACTCACTGTGCTGGGATGAAACTGTTCTGTTGGTGCCAGTGATATACTGAAGGTTAAAAATTCCAAATAACAACTTTGCTTGGAACAATGCTCAATGGCAGAGTTTACTTTTTCCTCTAAGAAAATGCCATTTTAAATAAGACTGCCATAAACTCCTGATAGTGTTACTATTTTGGAACATTTCCTTATAAACACATATTTAGGTTCTTATATATCAATAGATCTGCACTATACTTCCCCTCCCCCCATATTCCTGTATTTCCCTATGTCAGTAACAAAATTTTTAAAAGTAACATGTTTTCATCCTTGCACCATTGTGTGGGATTTCACTATATATTCAACTATTCCCCTCTACTTGGATATTTAAGTTGTTTCTGATTTGTGCCACTATAAAGCATGCTGTGACATGTTTTTATGAAAGCTGATTATTTCCTTCGTGTTTATACTCAGGAGTATGTTCCTGGGTCAAAGGGCACAGACTTTTAACATGCTTTTAATATATTTCTCCAGAAACTCTGTCCTGACGTGTTATCTTAGAAGATTGAAAGGTCATTTGGGTCCAAGAGGTGTCAAGGAAAAAATGGCATTTGAAGCAAGACTCTGAGGGTGGACAGGTGTGCTGCCAGTGCAGGTAGGTGGTTCCAGGTGGGTGATGTCATGGAGGGGCGGGAATACACACTGTCTGGGCAGTGGTGAGCATTCTGATTTACCCGAAGTGCACCTCTCAACCTTTATGTGCACTGGGCAGAAAGAACATTGAAGGAAACTGAAATGCTCAAAGCATAACACAACTCTGCAATAACACCAGGAACGTCACCATTGCCACATAATATTGTGTAAATTTCCAAAAGCCTGGCCATTCTCGTCCCTGGGTTCCATGTTCTTCTTTGAATAGTACTGTTGTGTGGAGCCACGTTGGTAGTTGCTGTCACTAATCGCTTGACTATCTTATCTTAGCTCCATGCTCCTCTTAACCATCCTCTTCCCACAGCGTGGGATAGCATTACGGTTAAAAGAAGTGACAAGGAAAGAACACAGGCTACCTGGGTTCAAATTCTAGCTCTACTGTTTATTGGTGGTGTGACCTTGGGCAAGTTACTGAACCATTTTGTGCCACAATTTCTTCAACTGAAAAAGGGAATTAATAACATATTTGACTTTATAGAGTTACGTTGAGGATTAAATGAGTGAACATAAATAATGCAAAACAGTAGGTTGCTCAGAAAATTTATAACAAATGTTAGCTTTTGTTATTTATCATGCTACTTATACCATTCTATTATTTTATTCTATTTATTATTTGCTATATTAACCTTGTTATTTGTTATGTTAATCCATTGGTCAAGATTTGACAGTATATGCAGAAAGGTTTATGGCCAAGTGGAACACTGTGGCATTCCATCCCATTAAGACCCAGAGGCTAGAAATGGCTTTTTCCTAACTCAGCCCATAGTTACAACAAACAGCTGTGTCAAAGAGGAAACATTTTTATTTGGGTTCATCACAGAGGTTGAACAGTCTCATGTCATAAACATTTATCCATATAAGATATCATAACAAAGTTTGCAGGAATAAATAAGAATTACCAACTATTCTTTTAAAAAATATTTCTAATCAACAAAAAGAACTGTGTATTAAGAAGTTTATGAACTCAAGATGCCAAAAATTTCAAATTTGATTTCAGCCATTTCTAAAAATTGAATTAAGTAGACATAAAAAATGCTTTTTAAATGGAACCAGCCACCTTGAAAAATATGAAAAACATGGTTAAACTCTGAATACTTCAAAAGGTAACAAGATAAAACAGTTGCTTGTTGGTCTGATTTTCCAGACTAGAACCTCTGGGAATGGAGAGGCCTTGCTGAAGTAACAGTTCTAGACACAAACAAAATCACTCTGGATTTTGGTCCACAGGCAGAGGCAGGATTTCCTCATTAGAGGATAACAAAGCCTTTGTTTTCATTATGCATTTGGTCTCACAATCTTCATTGACAAGTAGTTCTGGAAATGACAAAGAAGCAGAGTTAAAATACCTATATATTTAAGTTATGGTTTCTCCCCCTGTAACTCGAGGGATTAAGGAAACTTAAGTAGAAGGTAATCAAGGGGGACCTTGAAGAATGAGTAGATTTTAATAGACAAAATATGGGCAAAGGTATAGCATTGGCTGAGGCTTCACTGAAGTTTAGAGCAATGCTTGTTTGGGGGACCCAACAATCTAGATTGGGTAGAGTTTGTGGTAGACCTATAGTAGACCTATAGACCTAAAAGAAGCACAGAATTGGGGATCCACGAGTCCTAAGACAAAGAATGAGGGTGCAGGATAACAGGGAACAAGAAAATTCAAAGGCAGGAAGATCAGTTGGAAATGCTGGCTACCATCCAACATGTATTGAAAGATGCCCAAGGGACTGCCCCTAGCCTTCTTAAAGCCAACATTGTTTTCAGACCATAAAGTTCTACCGAAAATTTGTAAACCCCTTTCTAATCACAGGACAAAGCCTGAAGATGGTAACTTCAACAACTGCTAAGCAGGTTTATTCTTTGGAAGAGCAAGAAAGACAAGCACCGAGGTAGGTGACCCAGACAACTCCCACATGAAAAAGTGAGGGGCTCACCGGTAAGGAGTACAGGAGCACAGCCACAAACAGCAGCAGGATTAGCAGGATCAGCAGGCCGATGATGACCCACTTGAATCTGCGCCACACGATGAACTTCATGGTCTTACATGGGTTGGTGAACCAGAGGAAGGAGGTTTCTGGCCGACTGCATTGCAAAGACATGGTATTTAGCTACCCAACAGGAAGGACAGATATTTTACCTCAGAGCATCACACAGTATGGAGAATAAATAACATTTATAAAGTCAAGGAAAGATATGTTTCCCCTTGGTTGGCTGAGAAGACTCTAATGTTTTTATAGCTTCTTAAAATGATGAAGACACATTGGACTTTGGTTTCAAGAGAATGAAGAATGTTTAAAATGAAGCTTTCGCCAGCACCCCACACCCACCTCCCACTATTAAGCACAAAATTAGAAGGACAACAGCTAATCCATCCCATTAAGCCCATTGGAAGGGGGGGCTTTCAGACTGCAGGTGTTTGGGGATCAGACAACACTGAGAACAAAGAAGGCCTCTCACTTTGGTGGGTCCAGCTTGGGGTTCATGTTGGGTTCATCTCGTCCCTTCCCTGCTGGCCTCTCGTCGGCCTCCTTCTCATTGAGGATTTCCAACGTCATCTCTACTTTCCCCTTCATTAAAGCAGAACCGGTTAAACACATGACATCACGTTTCACAAATATTTTCACTTTAATCCAAGAAGTATTCCCCAAGCAACCATTTTTATTCTTGTAAAACAACCTTTAGATTGCTTTCAATTTCCCTCAAGCGATTTCATCACATTTCCTCTTCCATGTGTTTCTGAACTGACTATGTGTGGAAAATTGAGAGGACAAATTGCTTTCCCTGCTCTTCATGCTCTGTGTCTCCGTCACTCTAACTTTCTCACGTCCATCTCCTGGCCTTCACACACACCTTCCTTTGTAACTGCACTGGAATCCAGATGAATGCCAATGCTGCTAATAACAGTGTTCAACATTTATGGAGCATTCGTTGCCAGTTACAAGGGAACCTGCATGCTCAAAGCTTACCCTGGCATCTCTACTGTGTAGCGAAGGCTAACACCCAGTGAGCACAGCTGAGTAAGTGATTGAGCAAACACTGTCCCTATGCTGACAGGTCTCTGCATGAAGCACTAGGCAGTGTTTAGGACTTCTATGTGGGTAATCTCCTGTAAGGCTTACAGCAACCCCATAAAGCAGGTAAGGCTATTATCCTCCTATGCATATGAGGATATTGAAATGAAAGACACCTAGAAACTTACCCATTTTATAGCCAGGTATAACTAAGGTTGTAACAGATTTTCTAGACCTCACAAAGCTCACTAGGTCACCAACAATTTGAGAGCCCTGGACCCTGATACTGGGCTGTGGGGCACAGATGACTCTTGTGTTGATAAGTTGACAGAGTTGGGTGTCTCCTCTGCAAAGTGCTCAATCTCTACAGGCCTGTTTTTCAAATCTATAAAATGGAGATAATATCTACTTCATGGGCTTGTCATCAGAGCTAAAGGATACTACATGCAAAGTAATCTACTGTGACAGAGAGCAGAGAAGTGGTTTCCTGGACCAGAAGTGGAAGAGAGTGATGGACTGCAAAGGGAAAAGAATGAGAATGTTCCAGATCTTGATTCTGGCAGTAGCTTCACTAATGTGTACATCTGCCGAACATTGCATTGTGTATTTAAAAGGGTGCTGTTTTTATTTACAGTAGTCAAACCATAGAAACAACCTAAATGCCCAAAGACAGATGAGTGACTGAGGAAGATGTGGTATAGATACACAACAGAATACTACTCAGCTATAAAAAGATAAAGTCTTGCCATTTGTGACAACATGGACGAAACTGGAAGGGATTATGCTAAGTGAAATAAGTCAAAGGAGAAAGACAAATACTGAATGGTATCACTTGTATGTGGAACATAGAGAAATGAAACAAAGGGTCAGATAAAAACAAACCAATAACAAACCCTAGAAACTTAACTGTGGAATGGAGGCTAGAGAGGGGAGGGGTGAGAGGAGAGTGGGGTGGGAGCATGATGGACTATGTGGGAGGATGTGGGTGCCTTGGTGGTGGGCATGGTATGATGGCTTCACAGGAAAGGTATGACCTTATTCCTCTGAATCGCACAGTGTTGCACACCAGTGTTGCCTCAAAAAAATCAATTTAAAAATACAAGGTGCAGGGGAGGGGGAGGGAGAGGGATGTCAAAACAGGAGAGGAAAAAACACAAGTGACTATGGTGATGGTACATGGGTGAATTGGTGGTGGAAATTTTATGGGGACTACACCTGAGAGGAGAAAGATGCATTGTACAAAAAGGAAGAATGATGTAAACTACATATAAAATAAAAAATATAAGGTGCAGTTTACTTTATATAAATTATACATCAGAGATGTTTTTATATATGATTATGAATAGTACGGCACTTAGCATGTTATCTGCTTCATAAGCAATGATCTAAAATGTCAGCTATTAGTAATAATAATAATTAGGCAGTCTTTGTGACAGGGCATGGTGAACCACACTTTTCTGCTTTTACATCAAAATATATCTTGAGTTCTCCAAACTTTCTTGTAAGTTACTACAACCTTCTTGGCCTATAGAAGTCAGCTCTCCCTGTTCCTTCTTTCTTTTTTAAATGAGAGTACTCCTTTTTCTGTACTGAACTATACTGGAAGCTCTTCTCCATGAAGGAGGGCTCTAAAGAAAGACAGTGGAACCCCTGGGGTTCCCTGTCCTTGAGCCAGCCAATCCCACCATCTTCTACTCAACCCCAAAAATCTTCTCACAGTTTACCCACCTTCTCTTGTAACCCTTGATACAAACCATTCCCATAACTTAAAGTCCCACCAATGTAACATTCCTTCTCTGGAATAAGCCTATTGCTAGAAGACAAAGCCTAAATGATAAAAGGAATAACCCCTCCCACCCCCCCGCCCAAGGAAATACTCGTACAGCCAACACGCGGGAGCCATCCTTATCTGCGCAGCACGGCCACCATCCTCTCATGGACTTCTGCTCGAAGAGTGATGCAGCTTTCACTTTAAGGGGATCCGTGGCTTTGTGGTCCACAATCATATCCAAATTGCATTTCTCTGATGATTTTGCAGGAATGATGGTGCGATGCAAATCAAGTTCTAGGAAACCTGGCCAAGGAAGCATTCAGCGCCAATAAGCGTCAAGTGGATCAGCCATTGTTCTCAAGTAAACCAAGCGTTCTTGTCAGAAAAGGAGACAGTGATTTTGAACAGATAATGGGTGAGTTAGAGAAAGTGACCCTGGTGGATATTTCAAGTTCTTTCCACATAGGATGGGAAGTGGCAGAAGTATCTGTCCACTGTCCTGCCTCTCACACGTATAGCTGTTTTATTTCTCAAAGACATGAGCATAAACAGAACTCTTCCACAAGCCCAAAAGAATCAAATATTTATAGACAAAATTTCCAATTTCCACAGAACTTGGATTTGAAATTTGCTCATTTTGGTTCTGAGCTATAGTAGACACAGTTATTTTCTTGGCTTTGGGTAAAGACAACTAGTACTAGGAACATGGGCAGCTCCACAGGACAGTCACGTTCAAGTCTCACCTAGTGTAATCAGGGACAGAGCTTGAGACGGAACACAGCCGCTCAACAGAATATTCTCACAGCAGCTAGGAACCCAGCTCAGGGCACCTGGAGAAGCATGTATTCCCTTCCCTGATGTGAGGTACTGATGCTTACATGCTTTGGCATAATTGCGTACGCATTTGTTTGTTCAACTCTTATTAAGAATCACTGCATTTACTGCTGGGAGGAGTAAACAAGACACAGGGTCTCTTCTCTATCAGGAAAGCTGCCCTGGAAGTAAGATGTTCTGGAAGCACAGAGAGGAGTTAGTACTATATATATAACAGGTTGCCAAGAGAAAAGCAGAGATCATAAAAGTAAGAAAATGAAAGTATAAGATAAAGCAGATTAAATTGTTGGGACTGAGTGGAGCAAGGGAAAAGGAGGACCCACAGAAGACTTTGGGAGCTTTTGTCTGGGTGACTGGACAGTGGGGGGCTATCAACAACAAAAGAACTTCATGAAGAGCGCAGGTTTGAAATCGGGAAGAAATGCAGAGTCTCATTTCAGCCATGATAAATTTGAAATTTATCATTTCAGCCATGATCAACACAAAGGTGAAAGTTTCTGGTTTGAAATTGGGGATATCATCATAACAGTTTTGTTTTACAAAAATGAGATATGATTGATATAATACTATGTAAATTTAAGTTGTACATGGGCTGATTTCATACATTTATATGTGCAAAATGTTTCATTTTGAAACATTCGCGTTTCTCATTATCGCAGGTCAGCCATCTTGGGGAGTCTAACTACATCTTTTGGTTTAGGGTCATCCATAGGTTGGACGGGTAAGTCATCAGGGGCTGGCGAAGAGCCCAAGAACCCCAGGGAAGCAAAGGCATGAATCTAAAAAGCCAAAGCCAGGGAGAATGAAAACCAGGAGAGCAGCCCGCCACTGGATGGGCCTGGCCAGAGCACGTGCGCAGCGGGTAAGAGTCAGAGGTTGGGCATGGGAGAAAGAACAATAGCTGGGGGGGTTAGGAGACTTGAGTAACATCTGACAATAGCATGGGAGCCAATTCTGAAGTGCTCAGTAAAGACAGAGTGGGTGGTTTGGGAGCAGTGGAGTCCCTTTCTGAAAACAGGATTTGAATCTTCAGAGAAAGGCAGACACTGGTGCAAGAACCTCATGGGGCCCGAGAGTGGGCAGAGCATCATGAAAAGGGGGACAGTCCCTGTGCCCACTTCCCAGAGGCCCTGAGAGAACAGAGGGTTGGGCCACAGACCCTAGAGGACATCCAGGCAGTGAGTGTGACCCCACCCCCAATTACCCACAAATATCAAGGATTTAAATATTTGATTCAAAATTTGAATGGATGCCACTAATTCCAGGTACAATTAGGGGAAAGATCCAAATGTAAGCCCTACCCAAGTAGTCGTCCAGAGAAAACTTGTCATTATCCCATATCTGAATGATCAGTTTGGGCGGTACTCGGAATTCAGTTTGGTCAATACTCCAGAAATGTTCCTATAATGACAAGAGAAACAGACAAACCAAATGATACTGATACATGGGCCCTGAAGCTGTCCTCTTGGCCCAAGCCTGGACTTTTACTCTCCCTTGGCCCCCACGCCCCAGGGCTCTCCTCTACCCCATGTCTATGGAGTTACTCCCTAGGACATCTCAAGACCACCAGCTGGCTGATAAAAAGGATGTCCCATGCAATTCCCAAACAAAAGGACTTCCGTCATGGTCCTATCGGTGTGACTTCCTGCTGCCACTCCTGGGGCGTGGGAAGTGATTCTATTTCCTTCTGAAAACCACTATGGGCTGCTTAGATTATCCTCCTGCTGGGGTGTCACTTCTGCTCAGGGACCTTCCACCCGTCCCACACGGATGTTTGAGCACACTCATTTTACCTGGGCTGAGAAGACAGGAGCCCAGATTTTAATCAATGCAATTTTAGTTTTGAAAAATATTGCTGGATTTTATGTGCTGTGTTCACTTAAGACCCCCAGATCCCTCTATTAGAGTGACAGAGAGGAGGACTAAGTTCTCACTGCTGGTCCCTGCCTTTTCTAGGTTGCTATGTTAGCCAAGCATAGCAACACCTCCAAAGCCTTTGTCCCTCTGGCCCTAAGAGATAGTGAGTCCCCCAATGCTTCACGAATTTGAAGGAAGATGGTTGGGTTGGTTGTTTATTTCTCAGCTGACATTCCAGGAATGTCCCCCTATGCAGGGCTCAGAGCACCTGGCTCCGAGAGCCTGGGAAACCCACTCTGCTGTTGTCTGGCCCTGACTGTCCTGTGTGGGGTTTTGCTTCAGGTGCTCAAATACCACTTAAGGCATGGGAAGTCCAGCTGTGAATGTGGTCAGAGACGCAACTCAGTTCTACCTCCAGGACCCCAAATCCCTTCTCCCTGCCTCACCATCTAAACGTGCGCACGGTTCAAGTCAGGCTGTGTCCATGTCTCTAGAAAGTGCCCTTGGAAGACATTTGTGTCATCTGGCACAGAAAAGGGGCTCACTACGGCCTCAGCACTTGCAGGGCCAGCAGGGGGTAGGACACAGGAACTTTGGATCAGGAGTGGGGAGAGGAGGTGACCAGTGGAGCTAGGGAATGTTTACAGCGATGGGATCCTATGAAAGACATCTGTTATTATTGCCTCCCCAGGTTTCAGCCTTTCTTTTTGGGATAAAAACACCCAGGTTTTTCTTGGGGATTTCCTTCTTCCAGTACATGCAATTTGGGAGGAGCTGACTCCATTCCCAAGTCCAGAGCCTGGTCAATGCGTAGGGTTCAGGGATGGACACGTGACCCCAGACAGACAGACACGGGCCCAAATCCAGCACTGTGGCTGGCGCCATCAGGGATTTGTTCTTCCCTTCCTGCTGAGAAGCAGGATGTGAACTGGGGCTGCTGGCAGCCACCATGCCTCCACCAGGGAATGAGGCCCACAGAAGAAGGCAGAACAGAGTAGCAGGAAAATGAGAGCAATTTCTAAAGACCTGGACTTTTTAGTAATATGTGTCAATAAATCACTTTGTTTTAAAAGTATAAGCCAGTCTGAATCGAGTTCTGCAACTGAGAGTCTTACATCTAAGGTCCTGAGTCCTTATGGAAGTGCTTCTGCAGGAGCTAAGGCAGATGCCAAGGTAATAAGGGAGGCAAGAGGGAAACCCCACCTACATCATCATCATCATCATCATCAAAAAATATCCAGGTTGTTGTATATATTGACACAGGATCCCTAGGTCCACCACTTACCAGATCCTTCGCCCTGCACCAATATAAAAATTGGTTCCGTTAATTTTCTATTTGCACAGATAACCGCCATCGCTGTGTGACCTGGGCAAGTGTCAGCTTTCTACAAGTCTCAGCTTTCTCCTCAGTACCAAGAGGGAACTGGGCTCATGACCTCGGAGATGCCGGTAAGCCCCTGCGTTCTCTGAGTGTCTGCATTAGGGAAGACCCATGACATCCACTTCCTACTGGCATTTTTCAGCACTTACTTTTTTGGCAACGATACAGAGTTGTTCTGCTGGGAGGTAGTCAAATGGGAAAACAAATCTCCAGTTAAAATTCCCTTCGCCATCCAAGGACCTGTAATGGACATCTGTTTTCTGTTTGTTTTCTTCATTGCCAGGAATCCAGCTGAAAAGCAGAAGCAAACAGACTTAGCTTCATCTGATTGACAAGTAATCTAGCCACAAAATTGTGCAGTGATTAAGGGAGAGAAGGGCAGGAGAACTAATACACTTTTCTTGGGCAGGTTCCAGTTATCTACAGAGCTGAGGGGTGATTTATGAAAGGGAGGCACTCTGTTGCATCCAATGCAGTTGTAGCCAAATAAAATATAATTCCTCTAAAACCAAAGCAGGAAACCCTTTAGACTCCAGTTAACAGGATAAGGTAAAAATTTCTGGAAAATATCAACAACTTAGCTTCTATTTTAGGAACACTGGAGCTGCCCATGATTTTAGTCTTCACAACTATAACTCATCAGTGTCTGTCATCACCACTGATAGACTCAGTGAAAGTGGGTGAGTTCAAAATTTTTGCATTTCCTTTCCCACATTTTACTGAAGCAGACAAAACAGGCATGACTTAAGTCATCTTACAGCTTCCTTTTTAAATTATTCTTAAATTCACTATGATCATATTAATGAGACTAGCGAGGGAGAGGTAAGTTGCTATTTCCAAATGCATATTTATGAAAATTTATTTCCATAAACAATTTAGCATCTTAACTTTCAACATTTGGAAAGTTTCCTTTGGCTTGTGCCTGGCACATGATAGCCTGTTGAAGGAAGGAAGGAATGAACAGGCTGAGGAGGAAGTTGTCAGATCTGTCCGTTATTGGGAAGACTCCTGGTTTAGAACCAGGAGGAAACACAGGAAGTAGATTCACAGAGTGGTAGAATGTGTGATTCTCAGCACTAATTGCATATTTGAGTCACACTAGAATCAGCAGGGGAGCTTTTAAAAATACTGACCCCTAGACCCCCACAGAGAGACTCATGGTAGGCAGCAGGCCTGGGTGTGAACTTGCTCTGCCACTTGACTCAGCTTCATCTCCCAACTGTAGTGTTGAAGGAGGTTAATGATTTGTGCTCCCTTTATATGGTCAACAAGACGACAGAAAACGGTCACAGTTCAGAGCGGGCAGCATGGAAAGAGGGAAATCCTTAACTAAAGTTTATGATCATCTGCTATGAACCAGGTACTCAGCCTTATTTTATTCTTCCCAACAACGGTGTGACTATATAACTACCACCACTTTTCAGGGCAGGATAATGTGGATTAGAGAGAATACGCAACCACACGAGGTCACATAGCAGTAATGGAGTTAAGTGTAACTTCCAGGTCTGTCTGACTCCAAAGGACTGTTGCTTGCCCTCTTGTTAAAGCCTGCTAGTCTGCCTCAAAACACCAGGCAGGCTAGAAAGTCACATGCTTTTTAGGTCCCGTTATTGTCACATGCTTTTTAGGTCCCGTTATTCGTAGGGGTATTAATATCAATCGACATGGTTTTACTTTTTGTTAGCCAGTTACTAATTAGCTAAGTGAGCTGAAAGTATCCTTTGACTACTCACTTTTAACTTTTAAACTAACTTACTGAATAATCCATGCTAGTTGATTAGGACGCCAGCGGCTTCACTCCCCAACAACATCCCCAAAGTTTCGCCATCCTCCTCCCTTGGAATCGGTCACTCCCTGCCGCTCTTCCTCAATTTGGGGATAATCTTTACACATTTTAATTTTAAAACAAGTGAAACTGCTCTAAGTATATGTATTTGTGGACATGTATGTAAACTTTTATACATAACTCTATGTGGGTAGTGTTATTTAAATTATGCATTATTCAGCTTTTCACACATTATTTCAATTATTTATATTTCAATTCCAAAAATGATATGGTACTTTACGTAGTGCCCTATTCTTTGATTAGGGGAGTTTTACTTGAGTTTGTTTCCCTGATTTGAAAAAAAAAATGCTATGATAGTCAGATAAATTTGCATGTATGTAATTAGCTGGGATTAGTTTTCCTTGGGGAATGGTAAAGATCCTGAAATGAGAAAGAATAATGAAGAACTTGATGAAACATTCCCTGTTTATAGGGAACCTAAATGATAGTAATTATGTCTTTTACAAAGTTTTGATTGAGAGCCACTTGGGATCATAAATGAAACTTTGTTCTTACTTTATGAATATATTAAATTTCAAGAAGTCTCACTTCTGCACATCAAGGAGCTAAATTCAATCTATGTGCAACAGTAATATTAGCTAATATCACATAGTGTGATGGTTAATTTTATGGGTCTACATGAATAACTGGAAGGTAGCCAGATGAAATATTATATCTAGGTGTGTCCATGAGGATGAGATTAGAATTTGAGTCAGTGGACTCAGTAAATTAAATTGTCCTTCCCATGTGGGCCGACAGCATTCAATCTGTTGAGGGCCTGAATGGAAAAAGAAGGCAGAAGAAGGAGGAATTCCTTCTCTTTTGCCTCATTGGTTGGACAGAGACATCATATCTCATCTTCTGACCTCAGACAACTTCAACGCCTTGATTCTCAGACCTTCAAACTTAGACCGAATTATTTCACTGGCTTTCCCGGATTTCCAGCTTGCAGATGCAGATCATGGGACTTCTCAGTCTCTATAATCATGTGAGTTGATTCCTAAAAATCTCTGTACCACACCTACCCCCCACCTCTCTTGTCTCTCTCTCTCTCCTCTCTATACCATTCTCCCCCACCCCACTGGCCCACCACCACACACACATTCAAATATACCACTTATTCTGTTTCTCGGGCAGAACTCTAATACTAATAATTTACTACACTTTCTGCAGGCACTATCCTAAGTGCTTTCTGTAATGCGGTTTTCTTTTTCTTTTTTTTTTTTTTAAAGATTTATTTTTATTTATGTACACAGCAACTGGCATGCAGGTCAGAGGTGTGGGGTGGGGCTGTGAGAGGAGTCACCAGAGACAGAGCGGGGAGCAGAACAGGCAGATGGACTGAAACGCACTGCTGAGGGGGGCAGTGGGCGACGCAGGAGAGGTCTGCTACGCCATGTGGGTCTCCTCCCTGGCTGGAGGCAGGGATCGAACTTGTGTTGCAGTGGCTGCAGTTTGCTTCATAGTGCATTGCTTAACCCACTGCGCCACCAGGGAGGCCCCTGTAATGCGGTTTTCTGAATATCCCTGAGCAGAGTTGGAGCAGGGAGCTTACTAACTTGCCCAGCTTTTAAGGAAAGGATTTCAACTAGGTAGTTTGACTCCAACATCTGGCTTCTTAGTCACTGTGCCATTCTGTACTGAACATCTATGATCAAGGCACAACACGAAAGTAACAGCAACAGGAACTATGGATTATACAATTACCAGAATAACTATAACACTTGATATGTTAGATGCAAGCACTGGATAAATATTGGTAGAATTAATGGATTTTTAAAAAATTTGGCTATTTCCTCTTTTCTGTGGGCATTATGGACAATAGTTTATAAGTATTTTGTAATCATTGTCAGTAGCTAATGCCTACGGAAAGAGGAAACAGCCAAATTTTAAAAAAATCTGGAAGCCTACTTTTTTTTAAGGCTAGCTATTCCAAGTGTCAAAAAAAGAATAAAAAGGACCTGCATGACTTAAAAAAAAAAAACAAAAAACAAACCTCACAAAGAACAAATCTATTTAATAAACTGAAGAAAACTCATTTTCTTAAAAGAGAAGTGGTAAAACATTTGTCCGTTGTTATAGGCATTAGATACCTGTGCCTGTATAAAAGATCTGAACAGGGTTTTCTCTCTTTGCCTCCCTGCAGCATCCTAAGTAAATTGCATTAATCGAACAAAATAACTTCAAACAACCTAGAATCCTATAGTGGACACCTTCAGAAGTAAAAATTAATGTATCATTCCTTGGTTCATCAGAGACCTGTGGTTTGCTGGCCTTACCCTTTGACATAGATGTCACTCATTTCCTCTCCTGTGATGCTTTTCTCATCCAAGACAACATCCTTGGTGTTCCAGATGATCACACGCAGGTAGTATCTGAAAGGAGCACATTTTGAAGGTATGTTTTATTCTGGTCCTGCACCAAGAACCCAGTGCAGTTTAGTAGAGTCTCAAGATTACTTACTTCTTAGCTTTCCGAGGTGTGATGTTGAAAGGGGGGCCTGGTGGTCCCAAAGCCTTGGGGAAAACATCCACCCACATCTGAAGTTTCCCCTAAAACAAGTCCAAAATGAAAAGAGAAATGAAGTTATTTATGGGTGATTTCATGTTTCTTAGGTGAAACATTTTTGGGGGGCCTGCTGATCTATTAGTCCACATGGAAGGCCAAAAAAAAAATTATATAGGAGGAATCTATCTTCAATGTCATTGAGGCCACCCACTCTTACCCAGGTGTCTCTGACAGCTGCATGTGCCTGCTGGTGTCATAGTGTGAGTCTTCCCTGGTTAATTAAACAAGGGGCTTCCCATCCCTATCACAGCCTGCACCACACACACACCCTTCTTACAATGCCGTAAAGTTGGGCCTTTTACTGAGAACAACTCTCATGCTAACTTATCACATCACGTACTTGATAATAGTCCCAGTTTTGTGAAACTCAAGGTTTTCTCCACTTACAGCAAGATGAAAAACATCAAAATAATATAAAATGGCATTAAATTTTACAAAAAACATGACACTTTCAAAAGAGAGACACAAATAATGACAAGACTGTTAATGTTCCCCAAAGCTGAGAATCCCCTACTCTGGCTTGCTAGCACCCACCACTGGAGAGGAAGGAGCAAAGCTGATTAGCACTCATGCCGCCATCTTGGCGAGGCGCTGTCCATGTCTTTGATGCAGAGCAGGTCCATCTAGATGACTAGAATATTCTTCCAGACAGGCTAGGAATGCTATTAACAAGCTATATCAACCTTAAAAACCAATTTAAATCCCCCAGTCTGTTTTTTGGATGTTCTGTAGATTCTGCTTTCATGACAAAAACAGAAGAAGGTTGTGACAGAAGAAACTAGATTGGTTTCCTAATGCATTATGATCAAAATGAATTAACTGGAACTCTTGAAAAGGGATATGACTTTTTCTCTTGAAAAAGAGTCATGATCCCAACTCTCTTCTAACTAATCTCCAGGGCTCAAAGTTCTACAATCCATTAAGTCTGCAGAACATTAGGCTTCCAGGTGTCTCCTAAGACACAGACAGTCTGTGTCCAATGCGGTAGGTAGAAGTGATGGGGCATGGGGAGAGGGTTCCCAGGGAGAAATCTTGCTCATTTGTAATTTCTTAAGACTTGATTAAATGGAGGGGTAGGAAGGGAGAGAGAAGGAGGAATGGGCTCTGTGGGAGAAGGAAGAATAACAAGGGAAGGAAGAAGTGGAAATGTGGAACAGAACGAAAGGAAGGAATAAATGACATAATCTAGTAAACTCCCATTACTGTGACCATTTTTTAGAGATAAGCTTGTCCGTGGTTCTTCTGTCAGTGTCAACAATATTTGCATCTGTTGGACTAATATTCCTTAAGGGTGTGACTGCCCAGACACCAGCATCAGAATCCCTCCAGGTACTTGTTAAAATTCAGGTTCCCAGATCCATGGAATGTAAATCTCTTGGTTTGGGAATCTTTTATAACAAGCTTTCGCATGTAATATTCTGTCATTTGCCAGATCTTTTCTTATTTATCTAGAAACTGTTCCCCAGCTTCTGCAAACTGAACTTTCCTCATCAGTCTCCACATGGTGCTCATTACAAGCCATCTTGTGTCTTCTTCCTGGTTCTTTGATCTGAGGTGGAATTGTCTCACCTGGCTGGCCCAAAGCCAATTGCTTTCCTAGGCCCTCAATTTTGAATATAGCCGAGTGGTCTGGTGGTGGACAGTTAGACCAAGATGTAGCAACTGATCCTCTCCATGTTTGGAAGTAGATTGGGCTGCATTATAACTTAACCTCAGAAACTGTCGGTAATATTCTGACACATAGGAAGGTAATCACAGACTAAAAGGGACTCAGAGAGAAATGGACAACAGACAGGGAGATACCCTGACTCAAACTGGTTCTGACTCATAGTCATGCTCCTGTTTGGGTTTAGTGAGTTACCTGAACATTCTTAAGTAAATTCCCCTTTGGCATGACGCTAAGCTGAATATCATTTCTATTTCTTGTATTTCTAAAAGTAACCAGAAGATATCGAAGAGGGCAAATTTGTGCCAGCTACTGCCACTCAGGGCCTCGGGGTACAGAGCCCCTTTACCTGGGAGATGTTGGGCTGGAAGGTGCTGTGCAAGGTCCGAGTTTCCACGTGTTCGGGGACCAGCCCCTGAGTCCTGAGGATGTGAAGGGCAAGACGTTCCTCTGGGGCACCCAGGTGCCGGTGCAGGATTTTGTTGACTTCTGCAAGAGAAAGTAGCAGGAGTCATAAGAATTGGCACCTGGTAACAGTTCAGTCAGGCTGCCCTGCCGGGGCTCACACCACTTCATCTCAGAGTTGGCAAAATGGTCAGGCGGAGCCCTTATGCAAACTTCAACTGTGAAGGAATCAACAGAAACAGCCCTGCCCCAACCAGGCTCAGGCCTGAATTACGAGCTGCCAGTAGCAAAGGGACCAGAACACACCAAGACGGGTCAAGTGACAGCAGCTTGTATTTACTTTAGCAGCAGGGGCTCAGAGCCAGACTCTTCCCAGCTTCCCTTTAGGTGTGGCCATGCAGCCAGATCAGCCTAGGATATATAGAGGTGGAAGTGCCATTGTGTCATTTCTACACCTGGTACATAAAATCTTACATAGGAAGGCCCGTCTATGTGCCTTCGCTTTGAGTGCAGCAGCAAATATGCACTCAGGCTGCCTGACCTGATGAGTGACGGTGCTCTAAGACAGGTGACTTGTGTCCATGGAACACTGCTTGGGAGAGGCCACCACCTGTAGCAATACCTGTTTTCAATTTATGAGAGATAAACTATTATGTTAAGCCCTGTTGTAAGTTCAGTTGTTATAGCAGCTAGTGTCACTGTCGCATTTTAAAAACATAACCCCCAAATTTTCTGCTACTTCTTCCATTAAGAGGTGGGGTCTACATCATTTCCCTTTGAGTCTGGAGACATTCAACCACCGAAGTATGGAGGAGGCTGTGTGATTCTGAGGCTAGGTATACGAGATCACCTAGCTTCTACCTGACTCCCTTGGGCCACCTGCTGTCAGGTAAGCTACCCACCATGTAAAGGGCCTGGGTTCCCAGACCTTGCCCTGTGAAAGGTCTGAATGGGTACTGCGTGGTCAGCCTCAGCTGAGCTACAGGCCAAGGTCGGTGTCAGCTGTCAGTGTGTGCATGAACCGTCCCGGCCACCCAGCCCAGTTGAGCCTTCAGATGACACTGGCCCCAGCAGACATCTACAGCAGTCAGCCACATCAGCAACTCAAGGGAGACACCAGCCACTTGAGTCCTTGAGTTCCTGACCCACAAACTGAGCAAAACAAAGAGATTATTTTTGGCTGCTAAGATTTCGATGATTGGTTATATAACAACCGTAACTAGAGCAGCGTCATGACTGATAAAGCTTTTGGGTGGAATTGCTTCATTGTGGAGTGTACTCAGCCAGCAGGCCCTGCTGCTTGCTTGTTTATTCCCAGTCTCTTAGCAATTTCTCATGTTAACAGCTGCATCAATATTTTTTAGATATCTAATCCTCCCTGACACTAAATCCTCTTCAAGTGGGAAGACAAAGTAAAGTTTCTTAAAAAATCAAGAATAAACAGCTGAGGATCAGGAAGCCCTTCACACCAGGCATCTCTATTCAGTTTTCGTCAAGGCCAACTCTACCACCTCCCACTTTGGGGAACCCTGTCTCCCTAAACACTGACTCACATGATAGCTCTGATGCTCTGTTAAGCTTATTTCAGTCTTGTCACAGAACAGCTAGCTGTGTGTCAGGACGGACTGTGTTATAAATTATCACTTGGGAAAGAGCAAGACCCCAAGTTCAGACATGAGCCAGATGTGAACTTGGCACATTCTTTAAACCAAACCCCAGCATCCCTGAGCCTTTCAGAGAAGGTTGGGAAGATGGAATAAACTTGGAAGAGAAATTCTTGTACTTTTCTGAGCACTTTTGAACTGATTATATATTACATGAAAATAAGTTAATTACTAGAATTTTGTGTTCATAGCTCAAATAGCTATGACCTAAAAAGGTCAAGTGAACCGTAAGACAGACAAGAAAATGCGTCCACTTTGACACTTGGCAAGACAGCACAACTCTCTATAAAGGGGCTTTTGTTAGACAGATGTGTGTGCAGTCTCTTGTGCTGTCATTAGGGTACTGCTCTACCTCTCCTCCTCCCCAAAGGGAACCCAGAAAGTGAACGGGCCGCTATACTTTGTAACCAGCTTGCAACCCATGGCACCATGCTTACCAAATTCATCCAAGCTATAGTCTCGTCCTCCATATCTGATCCTACTTCCATCTTCAGTAAGGATGGGTGGTGGGAAGCCTTTGAATTTGGCTACATTTTGCAGTAACTGTGTTGGTCTCAACTGGTCTCTCCAAGTATTTACTCCAGAGCTGTGAATAACACCCCACAATGGAGTTACTGCAAGGCATACCAGTTCTTGCAATCACATGCATTTACATACAGGCACTCCTAGTATTGAGGGAGCATGGAATATACTGTATACGTTGGCTTTTGCCAATACATCTAGTTGAAAGACCTAACATGGACATGTTATTTTGGCCCCAGCCAACTGAATTTTTCCCCTTCAGTTTCCTCCTCTGTAAATATGAGTTTGATTGTGTTCACCTTATTCATAATATGCAAACTCATACACCGTGAACAGCCAGCTATGTCTCATTAGATACTGTAGAAAGATACTGTATGGCATTCAGAGAAAGGGGGGCATCCCCAAAAATGATCAATTTAGGGGAAGAGGCAAGAAATGTCTGCTTGCAAAAGGCAGGAACTCCTGTCACCAAACATTGCCCATCTATACCTCCTGGCCTTGAGGAGGGGTTGCTAAACAACAGGAGAGAAGGGACTGGTCCCCTGTGCTGAGCTGCCTCCACCATATCATCATCTCTGCACAGCACTTCACTATTCCAGGGACGAGTGCTTTATACCAGCTGCGATGGGATGGCACCCCCTAGAGTTGGGTGATGCTATAGCTCTGATTTTCTCTAAAATAAGCCTCTTCTCAAAAATGGTACATAGCTGATTGAAAGGATCGGTGACTCAGGGAAGACAGACACTGAGGTAGAGGGCCAGCCCTTCCCCAGGTATTCATGTTAGACGGTGCAAATTGTCTCATTTCTGATTAAAGCAACTTACACACAGTACTGCTCAGGAATGCCGCAATGGGACCCAAACCGGGAAAGGAATCGGTTTTCCAGGTCAATAGTGGTTTCTCCCACTTTTTCATCACGGGTAAAGGTGTCATAATCATAGACAGAAATTTTCAGGTCTTTTTCTTGAGGTAAGTAGCAGGTCAGTTCATACATTCTAAATGAACAAACACAAGGTTAGAATCTCCATAATCCCATCTAACCACAGAATTCTGTGCAAAAGAATTCACAGGCAGAGGCTAAGGCTTGGAGAAGATTGTAACTAAGATGATTGGATGGGTGAGGTACTTAATAAGTAATACTTAATAATTAGTAATAAGAACAATATGAAAGTATATGCTTGTTCAAGGGAATGGGTTTAAATTTCTCTTTGAATCCAGCTCTGTTACTTACTAGGTATTGCCACAGGCCAATAACATGTTCCCACATACGCCAATAATTTAAAACCTTTCTGGGCTAAGTTTGGTCATCTATAAAGTGGTAGTAAGAATACCTTCCATCCTATGTTTTTATAGGTATCAAGTAAAGAAATGCTTACAATGAGTAAGGTGCTCAAATTGCAGCAACCATAATGACAACTGCAGTTATTATTAACTTAATAAAATCACTATTAATTATAACATTAACATTATTATCACATTGTGAGATGGTGATAGTCTGAACATAAATTGCAGATGGGTAGGGCTTGACTTTGCATTTGTTTGGTCCACAGAGGCGCAGGGTCCATAGCTGATGCCCAATCAGTTCTGCTGAAGGAAAATGATGAACGGCCCCTCCTGTGTCTGCTCACTCCCCATACCGCCTCCAGCCTCCTCCTTGCATGCTGGTGGTGGACTGATTCCCGCCCAACAGCCAGGTATGTTAATCCATTTGAGCAGAAGGGTGTGTGTCAAGGTGTTGAGGAGAGAAAATTCCGGGATGTTTCTAGATAAATCTCAGTGAGTTCTTTACAATGCTGCATCCAGGAGGGGCCTGCAGGAGGCAGGTAGCCACAGGAGAAAGGGCGCTTCAGTCATGACCACCCAGGAAGCCCTGTGTCCACGTGTGCCTGCATTTTCAGCACTGGATCCCAAGAGACATACAACACAAGTCCTTTCAGAAAAAGAATGCTTTAGCGAAATAAGGTTGAGAACCACTTCTTTTAGAGTTCCTTTGCACAAACTAAAGGCTCTGAGAAGTCCTGCAGTTGTTATCTCTCTTTAACCCCAGTGTCTTGTTTTGATGAAGGAATACTTTTTTCTTGGAAGGCCAGTCACCATCTGTGAAAGACACTGCTCTCCTGTTGCAGGCACCTGGGGAGATGCCGTGATATCATAAGGACAATAATGCTGGAGCATATAGGAAAGACTGCTCCAGCCCAAATTCCTGTCCCAGAATCCCTGAGTCTCCACTGAGAAGGAAGTCACCCATTAAAACTGAGGCCAGAGACTGGAGCCGAGCAGTCTGAGGGGCTGCGCGCCCCATCTCCTGGGCCCCACCCTGCTGGCTGGGGGATCTGTACTCACGCCAGACAGGGATTGGCTAAGGGGAGCCTGACAGCATCACTTCCTCCCAGGGTGGCTCCAAGCAAGACTTTTCCTGCCACTTAATTAAGCTTGTGCTTGGCTCCTCTGAGAGGAGCGATTCAGACAGGGCGGCCTTTCTCCAGAAAAGCTGGCTTTCCCGGCGTCCCTGTCTCTCACGTGGAGCCCTCCTTTCCTGCCCTGCGTGCCTTTTCCTGTCTAGACCTCAGGGCTGGATCAGTGGAAGAAAAGGAAAACGATCATATTGTTGTGCCAGAGGATTATTTCTACTCCCTAGTGCCAGCACGCGGCCTCGGGTGTGTGGTCAGAGGGTGTACGTGTGTGTGTGCGTGCACACGCACACATGCAAGCACCTGGAGTTGAGTGTGCATGGGGCTCTGTGTGCCGGTGTGGTGAAGGGTTTGAGTACATGGTGGGGGGGAGTGTGATTTGATATACAGGGGAGAATGTAAAGACTGAATGACACGACTTTGAGTGTGTGTACACACATAACAGAGGAGAAATGTGCAAAGGTGCAAATATGCATAGGGAAGAAGAGGTGAGCAAGATGACAAGGGTACAAACTAAAATATAGGCCACAAATCAAACAAGAACAAAGCATTTTTCCACTCAGCACAGTTCTGAACTCTTTTTGTTACAGGGCAACCCTAATATAAAATGGGTTCCCCACACTGGGTCCTCCACCCATACGCTCAGAAGACTTTTAAAGTCCCAACTCCAGGTACACGTGGCAAAAGTTATTAGCACGTTTTATTTTATGAAAGAAAGGGGAATAAAATAGTAATAACACCAAAGGAAAAAGAAAGGGATATAAATCCACAAATACTCTACCAGATCTAAGCAATGGTGCGTTGAGAGCTGGCTCCGAGTCGAATGAGATGGCTGCGATGGAAGGGGTCTGGCTCCTCAGTAAGAAGAAAGACCCCAAGCTCACCTCTGGTTTTATAGCCAGCCTGGCTGCTTAACTCCACCCTCAGGTCCCAGTGATCCACTCGTCCATAATCATCTTATCGGATTTGTGGTTCTGGAACACTGAGGGTCTGGAGTGGGGGTTGGAGTCCACACACCCATAATCCATTTAGGACCACCTTTCCCCCTAGCATTTTCACAACTATTTCATACAAAAACCCGTTTTGTGCAGGTGATGGATGGCTTTCACAAATCTGAGGCATCACCAAGGGTGTGGGAAACACCTGGGATTTGGAGCCAGGAATTTGTACCTGATCTTGGCCCCATCATTTCCTAGTCGACAGAGTCCTGGCACCCTGTTTGCTTCGCCTGTTAACTGGGGCTGCTAGTCCCAACAGCACTGCCCGGGGAATAGGTTGGAAGAGAAAATCAGATGGTGGCAGCTGCTAAGAGGCAGCACGGAGGGCCTCCCTGGTGGCGCAGTGGGTTAAGCAACACACTATGAAGCAGACCGCAGCCACTGCAGCACGAGTTCGATCCCTGCTGCCGGCCAGGGGGGTACCCACATGGCGTGACAGACCTCTCCTGCTGTGCCCGCTGCTCCCCTCAGCAGTGTACTTCGGTTGATCTGCCTGTTCTGCTCCCCGCTCTCTGTGGTGAATCCTCTCACCCCCCCATACCTCTGACCTGTACCCCAGTGCTTGTATGCATAAATAAATAAATCTTTAAAAAAAAAAAAAAGGCAGCACGGAAACCGTACAGATGCTGCTCTGAGCCTGCCTCTCCAGCCGGGCACGTGGGCGCTGGTCTTTCTGTGCTTCAGCTTCCTCTGCTGTGAACTGTGGATAATGATAGCGCCGTGGAGTTAAGGAACTTCTGTGATGTCTAATACAAACGGCTCAGCATAGTGCCCTGCCCACGACAAAAGCTCAGCAAAGTGGAACTATTGTAATGTGGATGCAACTTACAGCTGAAAACGGTCCCATTCGGAGGTCACTTGTATTTGCCTGACCCTTAAGGAGATTTTGATGAAATCAAGCAAATAGCCCATGAAAAGTCTAAGCAACCATGAAGAAAACACTGCTACTACAGGAATCTTTGGGAACAGAAGACAAAGGTGCAGGACATTTTGACCCCTTCACATTCTGACCTCTTCTCAGTTGGGATAACGAGGTCATCCCCAATCCATCAAATACCTTCATTGGTCAAAATGGCGGAATCAAAGCATCCCAGGAAACAGAGCCCACACTGGATTCAGAGGGTGAGAACCAATAGGTCCTTCCAGTTGTCCCTAAGCTCCTCCTAGTTGAGAACCCACTGACATATGGGACTCCTGGGCCTTGCCTCGCCCTGCCCTGCATTGTCCCATCACCCCGCCCCAGGTCTCAGCGGATCTCTCTCCGAGGAGCCCACCCCATGATTTGGTTTTCTTTTCTTCATGGCACACGTCACTTCAAAGAAATTCTTTCATCTGTGCACTTCCCTATCTATGACCTCCTCCACTGCTTCGTCTACTTGCCTAATTGATAGTCATGGTTTCAGGGCCTAAAATAGAGGTTGGCACATGCCACATCTTTATCACAAACTTCATAAAGAAATGAATGACAGAAAATCATTTCAAAATGTACAGTACCTGCCGAAAACTGGATTGAGAGTGTTGGGAACATAATGGTCTCGATCCTCAATTACTTTTTTGCCCAGTGTTATTTTTATATAAGGGTCACACTGTGGAGACAAGACAGATGGATGCTACGTCATTGTGGGGTGCAAGCTTAAGTCAGTTTTAGGGATGGGCTCAAGAGTGCCCCCATGCCCGTGGCAGCCCTGGCACCCACGTGCCCCAGGTTAGGCCTGAGAGTGCTTCCCGTGGGTGG
Source organism: Galemys pyrenaicus (assembly GCA_019455555.1). Classification (NCBI taxonomy): domain Eukaryota; kingdom Metazoa; phylum Chordata; class Mammalia; order Eulipotyphla; family Talpidae; genus Galemys; species Galemys pyrenaicus. Next base: position 7,271,349 of record JAGFMF010011406.1, on the reverse strand, counting down.
CACTGAGCCAGCTTGCCTCCAGAGAAGCAGTGAGGGCTGAAGAGGCAGTGGCAGGGAGGAGTCACAGGAGCAAATCTCTGAGGTCACATCTGTAAAATGAGAAGGATGAACTGGAGGATCAGGATCGAAGGCCCCTTTCAGCTTTTAGATTAATCCCTGTTGGGACAGTCCTCCTGAATACAGTTTTGATAGAGTATCTTTCTCCTAGTGAGATAAGACGCCCCCAGAGAAATAACATGACAATTATTGTGGCTGATGACTATAATTATCTTGCTACACGAGAAGGCCCCACACCCAAACTCTTACCAGGCCATTGTTGTCCTGGGGCTGGAGCGCTAAGCCTCGAACAATGTAAATCCTAACCGTGCATTCCTGTGGGACGCTGTCAGGTAATTCCCGAAACTGCCTGGGAGGGGCTGGCACGCTGGGGTCATCCGACAGGGGGTAGATTCTAAAGGAACCCTAAAAGAGAGAAAGGCAGATGCAATCACTGGGCTCTTGGTGACCCGGGCAATGCCTTACTCCACCAGCACACCCAGGTTCAGCTGCTGGGGCTGTGGGATTGGGTGACAACAGACAGCTTTTGTGAAAGAAACAACACATTGTACTTTGATTATTTCCAGGGGGAAGTGAAATAACCAGTATGTACATATTTAACTGATGACAGGGGAGAAGAAATGGCAGGGCAGATGCAGGGACAGACAAAAATCCAGGGAAGAGACTGTGGCTTGCCCAATAGGGTGGCAAAGGAGGTGGAGGAGTGAGTTCTACACATATTTTGAAGAGAGGGATAAAGTGAATTATATCAAGGCATATTTCCCTTTGCTTGGATCGCTCCCACTTTAAACCCCCTCCCACTCCCAGACAAACTCCTGTTCATCCTTCAAGACTTAGTCAAAAGTCATCACCTCTTCCAGGAGCCCTGCCTGCCTGCCCCTGGGTTGGGTGTGTCTCCTGCACACTCACAGCATCCATCCCTGCCCTCAGCTCTGTGGTAGCACTGACCTCTGTATTATAACTGTCTGCTCTTTTGTTTATGTTCTCCACCAGACTGTGAGCTTCTGGAGGACAGGAGGTATGGCTGTTTCATCATTCTAACTCCAGGACCTATCACAGGGTACAGCAGGGGCACAATAAATGTTTATAGAGCAAGTAAGCCATCAGGCCAGCTTGAGAGGCCAATCAATATATTCTGTCTTGAAACCAACATACGTACCGGAGAAAGCACTACACTTGGATTCAGAACACACAGGTGTTAATTCCAGCTATGTCCGTTCAGTAAAGCAGCATGAAGTAAGCACCTACTACATGCCACGCGTCAGGGAACCAAAAGTGAACTCGAGGGACCCAGTCTGGCACGAGGATATTAAGTAATTTTGACTATTATGCCATTTTGATTGCTTGGATAGAGGCTATAATGAGAAAGATCTTGAGACCATGTATAGGGTATAACCCTCCGATTGATTAGCAATGTCTGCTCCTGGCAAAAGTTTAGGTGGTAGCAGTGTATCTGGCAGGGATGCGTCAACTGTGGTTGGAGGGAGGGGCAGTCGTGAAAACAGATACTTCATGGCACGAGGATATTAAGTAAGTTTGACTATCATGCCATTTTGATTGCTTGGATAGAGGCTATAATGAGAAAGATCTTGAGACCATGTATAGGGTATAACCCTCCGATTGATTAGCAATGTCTGCTCCTGGCAAAAGTTTAGGTGGTAGCAGTGTATCTGGCAGGGATGAGTCAACTGTGGTTGGAGGGAGGGGCAGTCGTGAAAACAGATACTTCAATGTGAATGTGTTTTAGCAGCGGCAGGAATCCAGACCTGTGGGAGCCTAGCACAGGAGTGAGTCACTGCCAGAAGCAATCAGGGAACACCTGACAAAGAATGTGACATTTGAGCTGGTGATTAGAAGAATGAGTAGGAGTTGGACAGACCACAAAGAGGGAAGGAAGGGCAGCCAGCGGAGGAAGAAGAGCCTGTCCCAAGACCCTAGTTGTGAGTGGACAGGTATGTTTGGGAGAGGTCCTCCCCAGCAAGAGGGTGTGGTGGCACAGGAGACAAGTGGCTCCACCTCAAGAGGAGTTGAGACTTGACTTAGTGGACACCCAAGTGGTGCCTTTAAGAAGTCATGAAACATGATCAGAGCTGGTTTCACGGGGAATGAACAGGAGTTGGAGGGAAAAGTGGCACAGACAATCAGCTGGGAAGTTGATGAAATGGTCCTGCTGAGGGTCCAGGAGGGGGCAGTGGGCATAGGGAGCAGGAACCCCGAGATCTGAAGCTATAGGATTTAAGACTGGCCGGCATGGGCAGGGAGAAGGGGGAACCCCCAGAATGACTGAGTGCTCTGTCCTTTCCTCCATTGTCTTTTCCTCACTAACATAACTTAAAATATCCCCAGATGTCCCAGGTCAGAGATTCCTGTCCCAGAGTTTGGCTGTCCTAAGTCTTAAGTCTACTAAGAAAGTAGAGGTGGATTTTAAGCAGGACAAACAAGCATCTTACCTTAAATTCTCCTACCACAGAAGGATCTTCATTCTCATCCGATTTGCCTCGATACAGCTTGAAAGTGTCTGAGAAGTCTGTGAGACCCTCAAATTCCTCTACGTCCTCGAGCTCACAATCATATATCTGAAAATATCAACAGTCTTGATTTTTATAAAATACAGGTGGGTTCTAAAAAAATGACAGGCAACAGCAAATGAGCACGAGGATGTGGATGGAGCAATTGAAACTTTCACGTCGCTGATAGGAATGTGGAGACATGCAACCACTGTGGGAAAATGCCTGGCTTTTACTTACGGAATTAAATATCTAGCTATTAAGTAGTTCTGAAATTTCATCCCTAGATATTGAGAAAGATAAAAACATGTCCACGTGGTACAAGAATGTCCATAGTATCAAGAAGAGCTGGTATATATCTACACAATGGAATACTACTCAGCAATCAAAAAAGATAAACTCATGCTATTCACAGCAACATGCATGGAGCTGGAAGGGATTATACTCAGTGACATGTCAGAAGGGAAAAGAAAATTATTGGGTGTTTTCACTTATAGGAGGAATACAGGGAAACCGAACAAGGGATCAGGAAAAAAAGGACAAAACTAGCAGGCAAACTATAGAACTGAGACATACCACAGGGGAGGGGAAGGGTGAAGGAGTGAAAAAAGGGGAGGGAAAAGCACAAGAGACTATGGTAATGGCTCACAGGTGATTTGGTGGTGGTGATTTTATGGGGATTGCATCTGAGGGAAGTAATCAAACATTATACAAAAATGAACAATGATGAAAAAAAATGTCCATAGTAATTCCATTATCAGGATGGATAAACAAATTGTGGTGTGCCTATATAATGGAAAGCAACGTAGCAATACAGGGGACAAAGCACTCATACACATCACAGCACAGACGGGTCTCCAAACAATTGTTTTGGTCAAAGGAAGCCAGACACAGAATACAGACTATGAATCCATTGATCTGAAGTATGAAGTTGTGGTTTTTGCTGCATACATAACAGAATCCACTTTTAGTTAGTAAAATGGAAACCAATTTGGAGGACAGAATGAAGCACCTTTATGTTTCAGGATGTTCTATGACAGCAGCATGACTTTTGGGTATCCCTGGTCAAATTGGACAATTGCTGGACTAATTCATGTGGCACCAACTCCACTCCTAAATTTCTGGCAGATGCCAAGTCCCGAAGTGGCAGTCATGTAGCCATAAATCAATAGCTGTCCTCAAAGCCTGGGAATCTTGGCAAAGCCAACCTCCATGGCAAGAGGTTCTCCAGGAGGCCAGAGGTACTCCTGGGCCCTTCTCATAAGACCTTTAATCTTAGTTCTGCTGGTGGTCAATTTTAATGCATGTTTATCTCCCATCCACACCAACACAGGCCCAGGTACCTTGAGTTTGGAATAGCCTTTCTGAATATACTGTCCACATTTGTCATGTTCTCCTGTGGAAGAATAAAATTTACTCCACCAGTCAACGATTTCTTCCTCCTAAAGAGAGAGATACATCAAGATGGAAAACTCTTTAGTAATAACCTAGATTTCCTATCAATGCAGGAAAACCCATTGTAATAAGTAAGAGATATAGGTACTTTTGAACCTGATATAGGTTAGATTATATGCTGTGTTTACAAGCACAACGAATAAGGAAGTCTACCCAGACTCAAGGTGAAAAGATCACCCTTGGCCAGTGGAATATGCCTGACTTTAATGCCCACAGCCACACCAGATGACTTTCTCACATCCTATAGACACCATTAATTCATCAGCTTTTACTTTTTTATTCTGTTGATTTGATATTTCACACAAATAAAATAAAATCTCCAATACATGCTTCCTACCATTTCATTTCCTTAGTTCTTTTAACCAGCAATGCATGATAAAACAAAATTTACTAAGCTGAACTTGAGAAAAACTGGTTGTCATTCAAGTTCTGTACTACACGTTATAACCGTTACAAGCCATACAGCTTTAGTGAGTTGTTTATCATCTCTGAGCATCAATTTCTTCATTCACTGAATAGGGTAATAGCACTACCTATCTCCATCTACTTCGGAGGACTGTTTTGGAAACCAAATAAGATCATTTGCAGAAAGAGTTATAGAAATTATAAAATGTAAAATAAAGGTAGGCAAACATTATGTTTTGTTTAGACCAGTAACTCCCAAACAGTCCCTGGATTCTGAGTCAATCAGCCCCGGTGAGACCTGAGCATCCAGGACACTTCCCACCGTTCCCCAGGAGATCGCAGTGAGCATCAGCGTCAGCAGCTTTTGATTTAGGTGGGTACTTCTTGGTTGGGTAAAAGTGACAGCAAATCAGAGTCACATGTGAAACATTTTCAAATTGCAGGGGGCTGTAGTTCATAGACAGCTATGAGCCCACAAATCCCACTTAGATTTATAACAAGAATAGATCCTCCTCATACACACCCAGTACTTATTATTTTGATCTACCCAGGAAAGAGCGATGTTGCCAAAAACAGTGTCAGTGGCAGCACAGTCTCCTGTTCAGTCTGGGGGAAAGGAAGAAGGAACACTCAAGGAAAGCTACTTTTTTTGGTTTGTGTATAGCAAATAAATGTACATACATAGGCAGTAACCTACCCCTGGATTTAAAAGTTTTTCCTACATGTATCAGCAATAGGCAGGGAAGAACAGGAATCTTAAATCTAGCAGAATGTATGCAATAGTTACCTTTTCTGTCAGCTGCTCAGCACACAGGCAGGAAGAGGGCATGCCATGAACAGGTCACATGGGATTTAGAGGCCCCGTGAACATCAGGGTTAAAGAGAAAGAGGAAAAATTATTTTTCATGCATGCTTTATATTCTCAGTATTTTGATGGGTTATTTAAATTAAGATGATCTCATAGTTACACACAGCTTATAGGTCTCTTCCCTGGAAATGTGCAAAAGTGTTATGACCAGTATTAAAATGAAGGGCTCAGAAGTAGCCACCCATGTCTCATGTTTTTTATAGAGTTAGGCAGTCTCGCTGTTAGCCACATAGTGCTCCACAGAGGGTGTGTGTGTGTTTGTGTGTGTGTGTGTGCACGTGCAGCTGTTCATCTCCCTGTCCCAAACCTTTCATTCCATTTAGCTCTTAAAGCATATCCTTAACTGGATCTAATCTTCATCCCTTCAAAACTCCCTGTCACGAGACCTCTAGCTCAACCTGACTGCAGCATCAACACGCAGGCACCTTTCCTTGATTTCCCCCCATACCCATGTTACAGTCCTAAACACATACCCGCCCCTCAAAACTCTTCTAAAGTATCAAGTTTCCCACTGGCCCATCCCTCCATCTGAGCCTCTGCACTGCGTATTTAAGAGCCCACCCTCGGCTCTGGGGGCATCCAGGAGACGAGAGGAGAGCCAGGTTTTTGGGGCATGAGTGTTCTCTTGGTGTCTGCGGGAACTTCTGCTGCGCTCTTCCTCAGAGGCAGTCTGAAGAATTGCTACCTTTTCTGAATTCATAACTTCAGGTATACTTCTCATGTGAGAAGAGAACAATTTCCCCCCTACAGGCATTTTGTATAGCTGCTGTTTGAGGTGGCCCCGGCTTCTGTTGGAAGTACTGTCTGTTGTCTTCTCGATTGACCTTTGTTCAGCAGATGGAATTGCCAAGAAAGGTGGAGAGAGAGACAGATGTAACAATTCTATTAGCTTCAAACCAAAGCAGAAAGGTTAAATCATCACAGCCAAATTGAGATTTTGGAGAGAGGAATTGGATGCCCAAATAATTTACACATTCTGAAAGGTTTTGTATTCATATTTTTGCAGTCTGCTCATTCAAATCTATTTCTAGCGATTCAAAATTATTTCCAAGAAAAGAATAGCTCGTGATTTAAACAGCATCATCCAAAGCAAGTCGTGCTTTAAAATTTAGGATTCATTAATATCAGAGAATTCCTTCACGACCACTTGCTGATTAGTTCATGTGGAAAAGGAACAGAAGCAAGTTGCCTTATTATTTCCAAAAGGCACAGAAGATTATTCCCTTAGATTTAAAACAATCATATTTGCTTAAAGATCACATTTCACTCCAAAATCTACTAGTAGAAAGATTCTGAAAGGAGAATTCAGCTCTTTAGACCAAGGTCCCTCAGTCCCAGGCTGCTTCATGCATTTTCTCATCATACATACATGCACTGTCGTTGGAGAAGCCATTTTGCTGAGTGCTGTTGACATACTGCTTAAGCACTGGAATTGGAAGGTAATTGTTGAAATGGCCATGTGGGAATGTCCATTAGCTGGCTAGCATGATCCATTTACCCCACTTACTTCCCACTTTCTTCTGGCAGTGCTGAGCCCATTTGTTAAGAACCCCCATAGTTGCTACAGGATAACCGCATGGGTTTATGCGGACAGGAGACTGTCACCAAAGCCACAGCCTCTAGCTCTCAACAGCACGGGTAGTTTTAACCCACTTTCTCAGTTTACCCAGATACAAAGCCTGAATTGGGTTAGTGGAAAGAGATGTACATTACATGTACTGCAATGCATGCATCTCACATAAATGCATGTTTAGTGCATGTATGTACACTCTGCACATGTAACACAGGACATCAGCAAGCTTGTTTTCTGTTCTCCCTAGGCCCAGCTTTACTCTACTGGACTTTGTACAGGTATGACAGCTTTTCCTGATAAATAGGTGGGGTCGGTCTTTCCAAGTAGCCTTTCTTATCAACATGGTGTTTCTCAACCAGGTGTTAGGAGAACCAGCTGGTTAGAATCACTTACAGTATAGTGGGAGTGACTGACCCTGTCATCCCCATTCCCACCAAGTTGTAAATCAAATTCTGTGATATGAACTGAACCTTCCCTGTGTGTTGCAATAGTAGTGTAGTGGATCCAGTTCACTACTGTTAATACATGAGTGAGACTATCAAAATAGACTGGCTTTATATTTCTTTTAGATTCCCCTATACCTGAGCTGCTGAGTGCATAGCAGGCATGAATAAGAATATACAATGGGAGGTAGAAAAGCTGGCAGTAGGTTGTTGAGTAGGACCTTAAACTGCCTTTTTCCTTTTTCCAAAGTAGTAGCAAAAATGTACGTAAAGGATCTTAAGTATATTCTACTTAACTTCTCCCTAGGCTACTACAGTTTTATTGGGGCTATTTTGGGCTATTTACAAAGTGAACATGGCAGTTTTGCAAATTTGATGTCATTGTGACTACGAAGGATACCTGGGGAATAAAATTAAACACACTGCTACTCAGAGCTGGCTGTGGAGACCACATTTAACATGGGCCAATTATTAGCGAATTTAATGCAGTGGGAAGGAAGTAGATTTTTTTAGAGGCACTGTTTATGGACATAACATATTAAAGTGCAATCATGTGCATATTTGGGCCAGTTTACACATTAAAACATGCTGTGAAAGCCCATCATAAATGCCAAAAGAAACAGAGAGATGTTTGATGTTTTCTTTTTCAGGACTCAGGCATTTTTTCCCCCCTTCTTGTATATTTGACTGGAATGGTTTTCAAACAGGGTCCTAAGCGAACATTTCTACCTACTTCTTCCCTTCAGAGCCACAGTGAATAGAAAATCTGAGCTAGCCCATACCATGGCAAGTATGATCATTAAAAATTCATCACACTTCTGTTTCATGCACAAAAAGTGTGTTACAAACATCTTTCTTTTGATTGTGCAATCCTGTAAATTTGCTCCTGAGATTTCTATTTCAAGCAAATGACAGCAAGCAAATGTCCATAGGAATGGTAATCAGATTTGCCTGCATATTAGAATTACTTGAAAAAAATTTAAATCTCCTTAAGTCTATGTGCTATCGATGAGTATGATTCAGATGTTTTTAATCTTGATAACTTATTTGATTATTACTATTTTAATGCATTGAATTCACCCAAGGCTTAGACACCTGGAAGACAAAAATGACACTATCCAGTCATCAGTTCTGAAGCCTACCTTTGAAGTCAGTAATGGCTTGGTGTCTTCTATTTCGATGATGATGTCCTGGGAGGGTAGGGTAGACAGAAGGGAGGCTGCAAGACATAATTTCATCTATAAGATACTTAAAAGATACAATGGTGACCATCCTACTCAGACTTCAAGTTTAACACTCACAGAGTGGATGGTAGCGTTAACTCCAGGTTAGACTTACTGAATGGTGAGTGCCATGTCCAAATGTAGGAAATAACCCAAGAATTCACCACTTTGCCCAAATATGGTATGGTTTTGGACTATTTAGGGGATCACATGACCACTTTTCTATCACCTTGGGCAACTAATCCAGGAAGAACTATACACAGGAAGAACTCAACGAACTTTCAGCACATGCCTTCCAAAGAGGCAGGGTTAGGGTAGGGAGGGGGCAGCATCTAAAGGAGACTCCTTTTCATGGAATCTGTTCTTAAAAGCCCAAGCAGCAAAAAGAGGGTGAATAATTGCAAATTTCAGGCCTGAATATACAGAGGCTGGTTCATCTCACATTCTCATAGAATATACAAAGGAAAAGGGTTCACACTCTAGTCTTGCACAATTGTCAGAATATCTGAGGTTCAGTATTCTGAAGTTAGAACAAGGACTCAGGAGCTGCCACCAGGCTCACTGGTTTGGTTTAACAGAAAGGGGTGCCAACATGTCCGCCTGGGGTGGAGTGAGGGTGAGAGGTGTGTCTACCCTTCATGGGAGGCTTCAGGCAGTCAGACAGACATTCAAAGGGAGGCCAGTGTCTGGACCCAACAAACTCCCCCAAGTCAGAATTTTTGCTTAGCCCACCTGGGCAGCTGAGGTAGAAGAGGCACAGGAGAGAAAAGCATAACTTTTAGGTACTTACCATGTGCCAGGCAGTAGGGTAAGTCTTTACATACTTTATCTCACTTAATCCCTCACTAATCCAACAGAATATGAGCCATTATCACCATTATAAAGATTAAAATACAAACAGAGGGGCCTCCCTGGTGGTGCAAGGGGTTGAGTCTCATCACTATGAAGCTATCAGCAGCCACTGCAGCATGAATTCAATTCCTGGCCAGGGCGGTGACCCACATGGCTCAGCAGACCTCTCCTATCTCGCCTTTTGCTCCCCTCAGCAGTGTATTTAGGTGGATCTGCCTGTTCTGCAACCCACTCTGTCTCTGGTAAATCCTCTCACCCGCCCCCACCTCTGGTCTGCACCCCAGCTCTTATATGCATAAATAAATAAAATAAATCTTAAAAAAAAAAACTGAGGCTAAGAGAAGACAAGTCACTTGCTTTCAGTTAAACATTTAGTAGTAAGTGGGGCCTCCCTGGAGGCGCCGTGGGTTAAGCAACGCACTATGAAGCAAACCGCAACCTCCACAGCACGAGTTCGATCCCTGCTGCCGGCCAGGGAGGGGACCCACATGGCACAGCAGACCTCTTCTGCCTCGCCGGCTGCTCCCCTCAGCAGTGTGTTTCAGTCAGTCTGCCTGTTCTGCTCCCCGCTCTCTCTCTCTGGTGAATCCTCTCACTGCCATGGACTCTGGCCTATACCCCAGCTCTTGTATGTATAAATAAATAAATCTTTAAAAAAAAAAACATTTAGTAGTAAGTGAACATAAATAATCTAGGTCTGTCTGACCCCACAGCTTATGTCTTAGCCATCATACCAAAGCCCAGACCAGAACAGATGTTCAATAAATGTCAAAGAAAGGATCAGGGGAGTGCTGGGAAGGCGGGGGTGGGGTGGGGTGGGGAAGACCGATACTTACAGGGCACCTGTGACATGATAGTTGCTATGCTAGGTTCATTACCCACGTGGTGCCCCAGGTCCCCCAGATCTATCAGCCAGCTGTACCGTCTCAGACAGACTCCTTCACACTCCTGATAACAACATAAAGCTAGATAGTCAGGTGTGGGGGACCACAAATGCAGGCAAGACCCTTCTTATGTTATCAGCGCTCCACTTCACCACCCTCATGTAAACAAAGTCTCAGGGACAAGAGGAAAGTTTTCTCTGTGCCTTCAATATCAGACCAACCAAGCACATTCCTAAAATCTTACCCTATCATTGGTTTGAGGAAAATACCAAGTTGATCTAAATAATAGATTCTGGTCTTGGGAACATTATGCTTTCTCTACCCCCACCCATACTCCTAAAGGAATTTTTTTCTTCCAGGTTTCTCTGAAACTGTGACTGCATTTCACATTAATTATGTAGACTCTCTAACCAGGGGCCCACCTACCCCTGACAAACAGGCAGGCCCACAGAGTGATTCTGGGCCAGAGCAAGCTTGTAGCATTTGTACCTTCCTAATGACCTCACGTATCTGGATCAAATAATGTCTCATGATCAAAGACCTCTACTCTCATTGCAGTGGAGAAACATTAGGAAAATAGTTTTTCTCTATTCAGTCACCTCAAAGAAAACAATGCCTGCAGTTATAATAACCCTTGTTATCATAAAAAAAAAAATTCTATTTTAGGTACCATCAATTCTGCACAAAATTCTTTGGGGAATTTCTTGATAAATACATATAGGTTTTTTTTTTGTTGTTTTTTTTTTTTTTTTTTTGCTCAGTCAAATATAACCGTAGACTTTCTTTTGCTTTTCTCTGAAATGGGGATACAGGATGCTCAGACCCACATAGTAGGTGAATTTCAGAAGTTCTATTGTTTTTTATAGAAGAACTGAGGTGTGGGCCAGAGGTGTGGGAAGTAGGGGAGTGAGAGAATTCACCAGAGACAGTGTGGGGAGCAGAATAGGTAGACTTACTGAAATACATGGCTAATGGGAGCAGTGGGAGAGATAGGAGAGGTCTTCCATGTCATGTGGGTCAGCTCCCTGGCTGGGGATTGAACTCAGGCCATAGAGGCAATAGCACTGAGACTTAACCCCTAGGCCACCAGGGAGGCCCTTCAGAAGTTCTATAAAGTCAATACCAAACCTAGTGGGAGGTTAAATAGAACTGACTAGAAGCACAGAGGCATAAATAGAAGACCCATCCTGTCTTTAGGCTGAATGAGTGCGTGCCAGTTCTCCATGGGGTGCTAATCTCAGGAGGCCAGGGCACTGGGATCGTGTTCACTGACCAGTCCCAACCTCTAACATATTATTTATATGGAAGTCTAAGGTAAGTGCTATGTTCTGTTCTACCATTTATTATTTATTTATGTGACCTAGGTTTAGTCCTTTCAGTGTTATTTTTGCCCCAGTAGATACCAATGAAATAATAGCTCTAAAATTATATTACAAGGTAATAGCCTGAGCATTGGTTGCCCCCCAAATAAAGTCAGAATTAAGTTTAGTTCTGCCACTCTAACTATATTATCCTGGTGAAGTTAAATAGCCAACTGTAAATCAAGCTCATCTGCAAAATGTAGATGATGAATACATACGTTAAGAAGGTTTGTGAAGATTAAATCAGTTCCTAAATGAAAAGCCCTAAAATTATGTTTATATACTCGTGCCTTACCTTTTAGCTGAGGCACAATATCCTCCTTTCCTGCATAGGGGTCGCAGCGGAAGCGGTCCAGGAGGTCGATGGTGCACTGGCCAACCACTGGCTTCCGTCCGAACTGCCGGTGGTCGATGACCTTGATCACCAGTGGAGGCATGTACAATTCTTCCTTGGGCAAGAGCTGGGGGTTGCAGAGATGGGCATCACTTTATTCTACAAGACCTGCCAAGGGCAGCTTTGCCAGTAAACTCCCTCAAAGGAACCACCAGATTCTCTCTGGTCATTGGCACAGCTCAGGGGTCCCATAGTAGGAAATCCAGTCATTTATGTGCTAGGCAAGCAGCACAGTGCTAAGAGCATGAACTCTGGGCCAGGCTGCCTGGGATCAGATCCTGGGTCTCGCATGACATGTATATGCATATGTGTGTGTGTGTGTGTCTAAGTTCAGCTACTCAACACACATGGAATTCCAGAGACAGGATACGATACCACTTTCATGAAGAGAACAGAACTTGGGAAGTTGGGTGTCTTCTTCAGGTTTTTGATGACCACCGATTCTACCCGTTCCCCTCCACACTCCACAATCAGACTGGGGGATGTGATAGAAGCCATCTGGTAGTTTTTCATATTTCTTAAGCCCCAAGCTAGAATCTAAGAAAACAATGGAAAGAGCAGGGAAGGAAAAGCAGCATATTAAAAAGAAGGCTCAAAAAGGAAAAATTTACTCAACAGTAAATTTGACTTGCGCTGATTTTTCTAAAGTCTCTGAGAATATTATGCTAGAAAGCCTGTAGGTCTTGTTGAGGAAGTGACTTTGTCTTTTTCTTTCTCCCATGTTAACCGCGCCCTGCCCTCAAAACCCCTACACATTAAAGCAGTTAAAGATCTGGAGGCTAAGAGTAGAAAATTTAGGATGGAGGCATCACAAAAGCAGAAACTGGAGGTGGGGTAGAAATGATTAACATAGCTGTTAAACCAACCAAAGAAATAAAAAGTCCTTGGGCCCCAAATGCTATAGCAAGAATCAGAGGCACAGACCAGAGGTGGGGTGTGGAGATGAGGGTTGTCAGAGACTCACAGGTCCTCACAATCAACCTGGCCACACCCTAGAAGTAATTTAACAATAGATAATAATTCCACAATGGAATGAAACCCCTCTCCCCAAAAAGAACACTGATTCAGTACAATTTCTGCACTGGCTCTCTCCCTAGGCAGCTCTCCTCCCTAGTCTGCCCACCTATGTCTACGCAGGCATCTCTTTTAACACACCTGTCCCTTTCAGAGTCAGCTCTTCCTGCCCTCTTGTGTCTATGCCAGCAACCTTCTCTTCCTTTCCTTTTTTCGATAATAAGCCTGACTTTTTGGATATAATTCAACATCTCTGCCTCGTGGGGAAACTCACTTGGGGAAACTTGCCATGTGTCACTGAAAGGGGAGCTCTGATGAAACTTTTCCCAGAGGGACCCCAAGGACCCCACTCACTGCACCCCACACCTCTCCAAATGACATCAGAAGTCAAATCCTGGGGCCTCCCTGGTGGCGCAGTGGGTTAAACAACACACTATGAAGCAAAACGCAGCCACTGCAGCACAAGTTCGATCCCTGCGGCCAGCTGGGGAGGGGACCCACATGGTGTAGCAGACCTCTCCTGCCTCGCCCGCTGTTGCCCTCAGCAGTGTGTTTCAGTCAGTCTGCCTGTTCTGCTCCCCACTCCGTCTCTGGTGAGTCCTCTCACCTCCCGCGACTCTGGCCTATACCCCAGCTCTTGTATGCATACATAAATAAAAAATTCTTAAAAAAAAGAAGTCAAATCCTAGCTGAGTTGTACAACAACTATGTGAACTCTGGCAAGTGAGTTCACCTCTCGATGTCTCATCTACAAACAGGACTGATGGTATTATCTACCAGAGGGTTATTTTGAGCATCAAGTGTAAATCTCTTAACACAGTGTTTGACATTGGCTTTCAAAATTGACAGCTGTGCTTTAATGCCATCTGCCTCAGTCTTTGAGAGCTCTTAGCTGAGAACAGAAACCTCAAGGTAACAGCTGCTGGACCGGACAAAAGGGACCTAGAGAGTAGGCCAGACACTGTCCATTGTGCTACCTAGTTAGTTCCATTGGTCTGTATTTGCTCCTATTGTCTGACATGTCACCATTTCCCATTATTCTGTTACTCATTTCCCACTTCCCAACTCTCAAGCTCCCCCTGGAGTCCTCTACTCTCTGCACACAGAGGAATGATCCTCGGGTCCTTTCCTCTTCCAATTCTCCAGAAAGCTCAGAAATCTACTGGCTCCCAGTAACTTACTAGGTTCTCTCAGTAATGCTGGAATGAACAGGTTCTTGTTTCAGTAAGCCTTATATTTCCAGGAATATTGCAAATTTGGACACAAATTCTAAAGGAGATTTGAGACAGAGAGAATATGCAGCAAGATTCTATTTCCATCGTTATAAGTTAAAGTTCTGCTGCTACCTCTATTCCACTTGACTCATGAGACACAGAGCATACCTCAATAGCAGTGAGTTGAACCACAGGCCTGATCCCTTGGGGAACCATGTAGAGATTCGGTGCTCTCTGCGAGGGTAGAATAGGAAGGTTGGAGCCATCCTGTAAAACAAACACAGGAGTTTCAATGCCTCTCTTAGTTCCACTAAAGGGTTTCCAGTGTTATTTACACGTGTTTAAGCAAATACTCTGAAAGAATAGAGAGTGAGATTTCAACACGTACCTTGCTCCTCAGAATCAGCTCTGCAGCGACAAGGACGTCCCCACAGGCTTTGTCGCCATTCATCACTGGGTACCAGAGAAGTTTGGGTCTGATGTCCATTTCTGAGTTTAGTTTCACCAGAGGAGAGCACATGCTTCGTCCTAAAAATTCATCTTTGCCCTAGAGAAAGAGTGACCCTTCAGTTCCCTTGACAAGCATGGGTCTAGTCTCCATCCTATTCCTAGTCATTTTAGAAATTCTGAATTACGTACCACTTGGTCATTGTCAAAAAGTTCAATGATAACTTTGGGTGGGTTCTGTAGAATTGTTTGGGGTTCCCCATAGATTTCAACTTCATCAAATATAATAGTTTGGTCCCACGTAGGATTCAGAGTAGAGTGGATGATCTCAGTGGTTTTGCTTCGATGGAGGAAGGAAACATGGGCATATGGATCTAAAGCAGAAACAGAGAATCATAGTCAGGATGTGACTAAAGTCTAGTTCTCCAGGACCACACATTTTACCCCTATGCTTTTCCTGCAGTTACAGTGATCATGGCCCCTCACTGCCCACTTGGAAGACAGAGGTTCTAGAAAACAGTCTATCGGGGTAGGGCGGAATGGGGTGGGATCTGTCTCTGCAGCAGAGGTACCTGAAGTGTGCTGGGTTGTTCTCTCTTTGGAGTATGTTCCACTAACATTAATGGAGCAGGGGGCAGGAAACTACATCTGTGACTATGAGTGCAGGCTTTGCAGCTGGACATACCTGGGTTCAAACCCCATCTCCATCCTGCTACATGACCTTGGTAAAAATATGTAGTGTCCTAAATTTTGGTTCCTTCCTCCTTGCAATGAAAGCAACATCAGCTTTCTAGTGTTTTAAGAAGGAAATGATATAAAGAGAATGTAAGCTACTTAGTGCAGTTAATTCTATAGAGTATTTGATAGATTTGGTTTAGTCATATTAGTGTCAACAATAATCCATTCATTCAGTAAATACTTATTGATGCCAGGTCTCAAGGGTGTAGTAGTAAAAGAAAAAGGCTCAGATGCTCACAGAATATACAATCTGCAATAGCAAAAAACTTTGTTTCAACCAAATTTGAGGAGGGAGTAAAAGCAAGACTTAAGTACAAAGGAGTAACCCATGAATTGGAAAACTGACAACTACGTGATGATTAGGCAATACACGCATGAACCACTATTGGATCAAAGAAGAAATCAAAAGAGAAATAAAATATCTTGGGACAAATAAAAATGGAAACATAACTTTAAATCTGTGGGATGCAGCAAAAGCAGGCAATCAAAGCATAGAGTGAAGAAAGGAAAGATCTTAAGACCTAAAGGCACTTAAAAAGAAGAATAAACCATGCCCAGAGTTAGTAGCAGGAAGAAAATAAAGATCAGAGAGGATAAATAATGAAATAGAGGCTAGAAAAACAATTGAAAAGATCAATGACACTAAGAGTTTTGTTGCATTTTTTTTTAACTAGACAAGACAAACCTTTATTAGACTAAGAAAAAAGGAGGAAAGACCTAATATCACTGCACAGCAAAGGATACCTTCAACAGAACGAAAAGGCAAACTATGAAATAGGAGAAGATACTTTCAAGTCACATAAGGGGCTAACATCCAAAATATTCAAGGAACTCACACAATAGCAAAACAACCCAAGTAACCCAATTTATAAATGAGGAAAGTGCCTGAACAGACATTTTTCCCAAAGTGGACATACAAATGGCCCACAGTACATGAAAATGCTCAATATCACTAATCATAAGGGAAGTGAAAATCAAAACAAGAATAAGATATCATCACAAATCTGTTAGGATGTTTGTTTATCAAAAAGACAGGAAGATAACAGATGTTAGCAAGGATGTAGAGAAAAGGGGTTTCTTGTACACTGTTGGTAGAAATATAAACTGGTACAGTCACTATTAAAAACAGTCACTAATAAAAATACTACTTAAGTGCCTCCCTGGTGGTGCAAGGGGTTAAGCAGCACACTATGAAGCATCTGCAGCCCCTGCAGCATGAGTTTGATCCCCGGCAAGGGAGTGGACTCACATGGTGCAGCAGACCTCTCCTGCCTCGCCCACTGCTTCCTTCAGCAGTGTACTTCAACCAGTCTGACTGTTCTGTTCCCCACTCTGTCTCATCCCCCACACATCTGGCCTGTACCCCAGTTCTTGTATGCATAAATAAATAAATCTTTAAAAAAATACTACTTAAAAGAAAGTATTATGGTTCTGGTTGTCCTCCATGCCAAATTATTTTACCAAAGGCTTTGCAATTGCCTGGATGCTGACCATCTGAAGAGTAACTTACCAAGTAATCTGAAATTATTAGGTAAGCAGAAAAGGCACTTGGTTTCTAGCACTGCACTGTCACATGAATGGGTCTCTCTGCTCTCGCTCCAAGAATATATTTTCTAATTCAAACTGCAAAGAATGTGCTTAGAATTTTATGTAATTTTAGCCAATAATTTTGATAGGCTTCTCTAACTTTGACTTTTAGTGACTGAGTGGCCCCTGGTGGTGAATACTTAAAAATGCTTTCAAAACCATTCTGGAGATACATTTTTTGGGGTTAACCTTGAATCAGTACGAATCTGCAAGAAGAGGGAATGACTCACAAATACTGGTTAATATTAGTATTTGGAATGCACCTCGCCAGTGTCAGGCGATGGTTTCAAGAACTGTTTTCCACAGAAGGCCCAGGGAACTCTGGTGCCTTCAGGTCCTATGGTGGAATGTTCCTCAGACGGCCCGTGGCCTCTGACCTATTCATGGTCCCACAGGTACCACCACAAATCCCCACACAGCAGGCCTTCTGACCTTTCCCCCTCCCTGCCCCCTTCCCCATAGAAACAGTACAAAAACAACAAAACCAGTGGGGTGTCAATGTGAGGAGAGATGAAGCCCCCTTGAGATTTGGGGAACAGGCAGCAAAGGAGGTCAAAATGAGCTCCAAATTGCTTCAAGCCTGAAGTTGTATGTAAATAGGTGGACTTGTGATCTTTTTGACAACTTGAAAGAGCTGCAAAAAAAAAATAGGAAGGATCTTAACACATCAATCAACAGAAGAGTCCAAGTTAAGGAATACAACTATGAGCATAGACAGAAAACAGAAACTGCTTTTCTCCCTGGTGCTTCTTATTACTTAATGAATGGTTATCGGTATTAAGCAACCACATGTCTTCTATGATTTTCCAGCACCCAGACCGGTGCTTGACATACTCCATGATTAATGACTAAGCAGTGTGCTTCATGCACACCATATTAATCTCAACATGGAAAGACTTTTTGTTGTTAGAAATAACTAAGAGTGTCCCTTGTTAAAAAGTAGAATCAGCCTAGCCTGCTGATTAGTAGTGAGATGGAGACTGTTTTTTTTTACCTGAAAAGCTATCTTTGTCTAAAGCCATGAGGTTTCTGGCTTGATAGATGTAGCAGCGCAGATGGTAAACGTAGACTCCTAACAAACAAAACAGGATGGAGGTTATTGACAAGAAACGTAAGTCTTAAATGGTTGTATGTGGAGGCCCTCCCTGGTGGCGCAGTGTGTTGGGCAACGCACGGTGCAGCAAACTTCAGCCACTACAGCATGAGTTCAATCCCTGCTGCCAGCTGGGGAGGTGACCCACATGGCACAGTAGACCTCTCCTGCCTCACCTGCAGCTCCCCTCAGCAGTGTGTTTCAGTCAATCTGCCTGTTCTGCTCCCCGCTCTGTCTGGTGGTTCTCTCACCCACCCCCCCACACCTCTGGCCTGTACCCCGGTGCTTGTATGCATAAATAAATAAATCTTTAAAAAAATTAAATGGTTGTAGATATCATATGTTTTGGATAAACAGGTCACCCAAATCTAATTCTCTGCAATAAAGAACACCTATAAAGGTAATGATGGGTCCTCCCCAAAGCAGTTCTGCATCCTGTAAAACAAAAATTATTTTAAAAATACTATAGTAAGCTCAATGCAAGTGTCTTGATCAGGAGAACATTACTCCTCAGGCAAATTGCCTGGATTAAAGGTACTTGTCTTCACTAACCTTTAAAACGAAACTGGGTCTCCAGAGTTTGAGAACTATGACTCTATATGATTTCAGTACCAGATCTAAGAAACAGTTACCTACTAAAAGTTACCTTGATGTTTCAAATTTACAACTCCTTATCCTTATTAGATTAAGGTACCCACTTGTAGCCTCCTTTCCATCCCATTGTGCACACAGTGTGAGAAGTAGAGTACTGAGATTCACTGCACGGATTGTGAGTACCAGGTCACTTGATTTCAAACTTTACCCAGTGCTTTACAACTTGTAAGACCTTGGTCAAATTTTTCAATCTTTCTGCACCTCCATTTCCTCATTTGCAAAACTGGGAACAATAATCGTACCTACCTTCTAGCATTGTTAACAGGATTAAATGCATTAATATATGTTCAGTGCTTGGCAATTGCAATAGAAAAGCATTTGCTGTTATTCTTATTAATTACAAAGTAAGTCTGCCTAATTCCCAAAGGCAATGATTGAAACCAACCTTTACTTTTACTTTTTGAACCTTTTTTTCCTAATTGAAAGGAGATCTGGGAGGATTTAATATATATAAAATGAAAACATGTTGAACATCAGTGATTTGATCACTCTCTGTCCTAAGTAAGAGTTTTAAGACAACGTGCTAAAAAGACCCTCTGCCTCAAGTGCTGGAAGTAAAAGTCACATTTACACAAAGAATTTGTAAATGATAGTTGGTGAATTCTCTTGCGCTCTAGTCACAGAACAGCATGCACGAGTAGAAGTTGGAAGCTTACTGTCAAATTTGCAGGACACCATGGGCGTGTTTGCGCCGAACACGGTGGTGGCGCTGTGCTTCTGCTTCTCCGACTTCTCGTCTCCATCCTCAGTAGTGTCCGCACCCTACAGAGGCAGAACAAATCCTTTGGTGATGCCTTACAGTACAAAGGCAAGAATTACAAATGCACAGAACGGCGACTTTTACGAGACTTTCTCGTCTGAGTACTTATTTCTAAAGAGGGATCAAGCCCAGGGCAGCAAGTGACTTCAACACGGTCACTTGGCTTGAGAGCGACAGAGCAGGAAGTTGCAGCCAGACCTCCTACCTCGAGTCCAGGTCTACCAAACCCTGCCGAAGAAAAGAAAGAAAGTGTAAAGGATAAGTAGGGGGTAAAAGATGGGAAAGGGAAAGAAAGAGTAATGGGAGAACATTGCTGGGTCAGTGTGCAGAAATAGAAATATAAAAATGCCTATTTTATGTTTTGACTATGTCTTTAAATATAACCTATTTTTATCTTTATACATAGCATATATCTATATTTTGCATTTATAAAAATATAAAATAGGCTGTGTTTAGATTGATTCCTGACCATCATCGATTATTAGATCAACCACTGCCTTTTCTTATTCATTTCCTTTGCACATTTCTGATTTTCTTTCTCCCTGTCTTTTTGTGTTTCCTTATAAATTTTTCTCTAATTTCGTAAGTTTCTCTCCTCCTCACATCTGTACATTTAACTTTCTTGGTTTGCTGAACCATTGTTTCCAAGATATGATCTACAGAACCTTTGCCGGGATGTTAACAGATATGAGGGTTCTGGCATAGATATATTTGGAAAAGGCTAGCTCAAACAAGGTTAAACGGGTGTGTCTGCAGCAAAATTTCTTAGAACCTTTCATATGTTAATATTCTATTTGTCCTACAAGAATTATTGAGCACCTAGGATGTGTAACTTTCTTAGACCAACTGAGTCTGTACTAGAGGGACTTCTACAGAGCCAGAGGGTATACCCAAGGCCAATTTCACTTGAGCTTTGGTTTCTCATTACTTACAAGGGCACCTTCTAGTTTAAAGATGGCAGCGGCACCATGGGTTTCTGAAGGAGCCATTTTTCTCCTCCAGCGTCTGCGGCGAAAGGTATCTGAACTGCGCTGTTTCCAGTGAAATTTCCAGCCAATTAAAGAAGCATATTCCCAGCCCTCTCGATCTTCAAGCTCTTCCATGGCCTAAAACAGAAATAAAGCTTTCAGTGATGATGATGATCATGGTGGTGGTGGTTGTTGTCATCATCCTAGTTATGCTAATCATGCTCTCAGCTAATAACAAATTATGGTTAATTAAAATTGTATTAAAAACACATTGGACCAACCAGAATATCAGGAGTCAGAGATACAACAGGAACAAAAATAGGTAGAGCTGCCTGCCCTGGAAGAGCTGGTGGTCTGTGGGGTGTGGAGAGTTAGCCAGGAATGATGTTTCAGGGATGATGTTCTGGGTGGCAGAGCACCAAGAGAAGCACCTCATTTAGACTTGGGGACATAAAGCAAATGCTTCCTATTTTCTCCTTCCATTAAGAACAGTGCTCTTGGGCCCTCCCTGGTGGCACAGGGGTGAAGGCGCAGCACTATGAGACTATGTGGAGCCACTGCAGCATGAGTTTGATCCCTGGCCAGGGAGGAGACCCACATGGCACAGCAGACCTCCCCTGCCTCGCCTGCTGCTCCCCTCAGCAGAGTAGTTCTGCTCCCCACTCTGTCTCTGGTGAATCCTCTCACCCACCACACCTCTGGCCTGTACCCCAATTCTTGTATGCTAAATAAATAAAAAGAAAAAACTTAAAAAAAAAAAAACAATGCTCTTGTAGAAATGCAGATAGCCAAGAGATATATGAAAAAATGTTCAACATCACTTGTAATCAGGGAAATGAAAATCAAAACCGCAATAAGATACCACCTGACACCACTGAGAATGGCACATATTAGAAAAACAGGAAACAACAAATGTTGGTGAAGATGGAGAAAAAGGAACTCTCCTACACTGCTGGTGGGAATTCCAACCACTATGGAAAGCACCATGTGGAAGTTTCTCAAAGTAAAAATGAAGCTTCCGGGCCTCCCTCCCTGGTGGCGCAAGGGGTTAAGTCGCAGCACCATGAAGCTATCCACAGATCCCCAACCAGGAAGATGACATACATGGCGCAGCAGACCTCTCCTTTCTTGCCTTCTGCTCCCCTCAGCAGTATATTTCAGTCCATCTATTATTCTATTCCCTACTCTGTCTCTGGTGAATCTTCTCACCCTCTGCGCCTCTAGCCTGTACCCCAATTCTTGTGTGCATAAATAAATAACCCTTTCAACAAAAATAAAAATGGATTTTCCATATGACCCAGCAATTCCACTCCTAGAAATCTACTCACAGGACACAAAAATATTAACTTAAAAGGATACCTGCACCCTTATATTTTTTGTGGCACTGTTTATTATAGGTAAGATATGCAAACAACCCCAAAGTCCAAAAATAGATTACTGGAGCAAGAAGATGTGGTATACATACACAGTGAATTACTATTCAGCAATCAAAAAAGATAAACTCATGCCATTTGCAGCAACATGGATGGAGCTAAAAGGGATTATGCTCAGTGAAATATGACAGAAGGAAAAAGAAAAATATTGGATGTTTTCACTTATAAGAGGAATGTAGAAGAACCAAATAAGGGATCAGGAAAATATTTATCATAAGTTAAAAAAATTAATAGGTAACTATTAATTAGAGACACTCTGTAGGGTAGGGGGAGGGTTAAAACGGGGAAGGGATAAACAGACGGGACCATGGTGATGGTGCATGGGTAAACTATTGGTAGGGATTTTATGGGGTCTACATCTGAGAGGAGAAAGAATGCACTGTACAAAAAGGAAGAATGATGTAAAATATATACGTAAAAAAATAATAAAAATTTTAAACAATAAAAAAGAAATTAGAAAAACCCAGTGCTCTTGTGATGTACTTTGGAAAATATCATCATCTCCATCTTATATTTGAAGGAAAAAAAATGACACCAGAATTGTTTTTTCTAAGGCAGTAACTACCATAACTGATGGTAATAGATAAGGGTATATTACTTCTATAATAATTAATATCTTCTGTATTAATCACTAGGGACTACTTTTTATCTTAAAAGTATTTTTAGGGCCTCCCTGGTAGTGCAGCGGGTTGAGTGCCGCTCTGTGGGGCTTCCACAGCTACTAGAGCATGAGTTTGATCCCTGGTCAGGGAGGGGACCCACATGGCACAGCAGACCTCTCCTGCCTCGCCAGCTGCTCCCCTCAGCAGTGTACTTCAGTCAGTTCACCTGTTCTGCTCCCCACTTGTCTCTGTGACTCCTCTCACCACCTGGCGACTCTGGCCTGTACCCCAGTTCTTGTATGCATAAATAAATAAAAACTTTTTTTAAAAAAAGGTATTTTTATATAAATGATCTCAGTTATCTACATTTTATTCAATTCATTTAGCAGGGATCGTATTAAGCTTTGTGGAAGCAGTGAAGAAGCAGCAGGATCCTTCATGGAGTTAACCTTTTGGTGAGGAAATTTAATGTAAATATCTCAAAAGTCTGAGTAGAAGTGATAAATGTGAAGCGATGGTGATTGATGTTCATGATCTCAGAGCTCCATGTGTGATCATGGGAGGGGTTTTCTTTTCAATGCTGATGAATAAACATAAAACCCAGGTCAAGCATAATCTTACAACAGACCCTCCAGAAGTATCATTTGTGCCACTGAAATATTTTATGTCACCAGGAAGGAGATAGGTTAGGGGACACGATCAAAGTCTTGTAGTGCTGGATTTGGACAGACTGTGTGTCTGCAAAGCCCACCTCTTTAATCACTGTCCCTGCTGCCTCTGGTACTTGAGCTTCATTCTTAACACACTCAGTTTCCATGAGTGGCAGAGGTAAAAGAAGGAGGAGAACCCAAGGCCACCAAGGAAGCTTTTTGAAGTGGGATATAGAGGAATAGGGCAGAAGTAGGTCACGTTTCTGGTCTTCAAATCGTGGCTCAGTGTTCTGTCTACTTCACATGGAAGCAGACAGTCAAGTGCCTCAAGAAACTTCTCACCCCACAAAGAGAGGGGTAACTGCTAACAAGTGTTCATTCATCAGCACAGTCATGCTACTCTATTAGTTAACAAGAACAAGTTTCAAAGCTGGCAAGAAGGAAACAAAAGTGATGATGGCGCCATCTTTATATCTGAGATGCTCACCAACTAATGAAAGCAACTTCATTGCATCTACTGTGATTACAGCACTGTGTGGAATAGAAAGAGTTCCTATTTGGAATTAGCTTAGCCTGGATTTAAACACCAACTCTATCATGCATAGACATGTGGACTAGAGAAGATCTATTTAACCCTTGGGAGCATTATCTGCAAAATAAGGATAGAATACAGATTCTGTGAACTGCAAGAGATGAATATTCTGTATTTAGCATCATAGAACGGACATGAAACATGCCACTCATTATACTGAGTAATATTGTTCCATGTAATTATCATTCTAAGATTTATAAGCTCCTAACTAGAGTCAGATGAGAGGTAATGAAGCCATGATCTGAGTACTTACCTATCTTACTCCAAGACCTGAGCTATTGCAACATAAACTACCAAAATAATCTGTTTCTATTACCACTTCTTGATAATTCAAATTATTCAAATTATTTAGCTTGCTTCAGAATCACCTGAAGAATCTGCTGAAACACAGATTGGTGGGTCCCACCTCCAGAGATCCTAAATGAGTAGGTTTGGGGTGGGGCATCTCTGCTGTTGCCCATTTAGGATGGAGCACCCTTTCAGAACCCTCAAGCAAGGGTATTAGAAACTTGATTGGCAAATGCTTTCTGTAGAAACAGTCATGTTAACTAGATACTGTGTGGTCAGGATGACACAACACTGGCCAGTCTCCTTCCACTTACCCTTGCAGTACTTGAAGCAGTTTGTGTTAAATCCTTCTTGCGTTTTCGGACCAGCCTTCGCCGTCTATGAATATGATACATTTTCTCTGCTGCAACCCAGGATTTGGGCTTATTATCAGGAGGAATGGTAATTCCATACTCCCAGCCTGGAACAGAGTTTGTGAGCCATTACTAGAAAGATGTGATCGGTAGACTGACAAATAACCTTACAGGAAACATTCAGTCCCTTTCTCTACTCCAAGACATTCTCTGCTGTTAAGACCAGCTGCTCCTTTCACATAGCCACAATCCAGACAAACTGAATTCAGCCCTATTCCTCTATATCCCACTTCAAAAAGCTTCCTTGGTGGCCTTGGGTTCTCCTCCTTTTACCTCTGCCACTCATGGAAACCGAGTGTGTTAAGAATGAAGCTCAAGTACCAGAGGCAGAGGGGACAGTGATTAAAGAGGTGGGCTTTGCAGACACATAGTTTGTGAAAATCCAGCACTACAACATGTGTAGCCATTTAGTAAAAATGTTCCTTCAAGTTAGTAAACCTGCATAGAGTCCAATTTTCCCAGCTAGTGGTAACATATACCTTTATAAAAAGGATTAGTCAAAATAATGCATGTAAAGCACTAGGGCTAGAATTAAGTACATAGTTTGTGCTCAGTTAATTCTATTATTACAAACTGTACATCAGTGTCAGAGAGTTTATCATCTATCTGAAATCTTTGTAGCAATGCTAATTCTTTCTATATACTACTTGCCCTTATAAGAAAAAAAGTCAAATTTCTTTTTTGATAATTCCAAATGTTATAATTCATTTAAGTTTCCATAAAAAGGATAAACCATTAATAGAAGCTATGTTAATTATCTGCATTACTGTCAGATAGGATGGCTTTGGAGGCATTTTGTAGCTTTATCTGAGCTGGGGGTGGGGAATATTTGAGTGTGATATTTCTAGGGAGAGCATGGGGTGGAACTGGAGTAGAGGAAATCTAAATTTCAGTACATTCCCAAATTCTCACCCTGAATCACCAGCATCTCTAAGTCCAGCCAGCCTGCTTCCTGTTACTTGTAACTTTGGCTCTTGACAGCCCCCACATGAACCTGTCCAAGCACTTCGTTATCCTTAGATTTTGTACCTGAATTCACAGGTAACACCACATAACCTAGTTGTCACAGACTAACAAGGCTAAGACTCTTCTCCCCCTAGGAAAATTTACTCTGCTTACACAAGGCCTTGCTGCAGAGTCCCTAGTCAGGTAAGAGGTCAAAAATGTTACCTTTCTCATCCACAGCACGGTTGATGTCATATGTCCATGCATCATCTTCCCATTCCCAACCTGGGGGACAAGTGAGCTCGCTGGGTGATGCTGCTTTATCACCATTCTTTAAAGAGAGAAGAACAAATATTTTAAAAAGCCATGGTGTTAAATGGGATGCAATAGGACGTACCATTCCTTACATTTAACTACTGTGCTAACTTAGATACCTTACTTAAGCTTTATCTGAAAAATCTCTTTATTTGTGTACAACTGCCATGCAAAGTAATTTTTAATAATACTTCCTGTTTCCACTATTAAGGAATATGTTAGGAAGAGTCACAAGAAATCATATGGACAGATACCAGCAATTCACATGGTTTAACTAAATCTTGTGACATGGTATAATCTGAGGATATATACTAGAAAGAACCCATTAAAGATAGATAAAGCTTGAAAAATACAAATATTCAAGTGCAGGGTATTTGTATTGAAGGTTCTAGATGCTATTCACATGAGTAAGACACATCAGAGCGAAGTTTATATCAATACTGATTTTAAAATTGGATTAAAACTGATACTTAAGAGAAAACTCATAGTAAAGGAAATAAAAGCACTTCATGAAACCATAGAGAAATGCTCAGCTTTAATTTAAATTAAGAACATGAACACTGAAAGAACAACAGGTTATCATTTATTCATGTTGAGAAAAATGTTAACATGGAAGGGTATTTAGGGAAACAGTCCCCTAAATGCTACTGCTGGAGGGCCTCCCTGGTGGTGCAGTGGGTTAAACAATGCATTATGAAGCAAACTGCAGCCACTGCAGCACAAGTTCTGTCCCTGCTGCTGGCCAGGGAGGGGACCCACATGGCGCAGCAGACCTCTCCTGCCTCGCCCACTGCTCCCCTCAGCAGTGTGTTTCAGTCAGTCTGCCTGTTCTGCTCCCCACTCTCTCTGGTGAATCCTCTTACTTCCAGTGACTCTGGCCTGTACCCTAGCTCTTGTATGCATAAATAAATAAAGCTTTAAAAATAAAATAAAATGCTACTGCTGGAAATATGCACTTATATAACTTCTTTGAAAGCCATTTTGGTAATCTTTATCAAAATGTTATATGCATTAAAACTTGGCCAAGACAATTCAGTGACCTCTCCCATAGATAAACTTTCACAATATGTAAATATGAATAAAAATTTATGGGTAAGGATAGTCATTATCCCATCATTTATAAAAACCAAAGACTAAGGAAAACTAAATGTTCACAAGGAGTGGGTCAGTTAATAAATTATAGTGGGTGCATTTCAAATGACTGGTGTCATTTGAAAGACAATCCATAAATCTACATGTATTGATGTCAAAACATGTCCAAAATATATTATGTGAAAAATTCAAGTTACAGAATTGTACATAAACCCAATTCTACTTAAGTGGGGGAACAGTTACATACTTGTATAGACACATAAAACTGTTATCAGTGGTTCTACCTGGCAGATGGAATATGGATCAGGGAGGGGGATTATTTTTCAAATCCTTTTTATATTTTAAAAGCCTAAATATTTGATCTGTTATGACTTTTAAAACTAGCCAAATAATAAATATTTACAGCAAAAAATAGCACCACCCAAACTTTACCATGTATTCATGTTACGGAAATTACTCTGGCCTGTAAGCCAGGCTCTGGGAGGATAAACCAGGCAGTTCTCAAGGATTTCTGGAGACCAGGCACTTTATTCTAGATTCATATGCATATGGACCCAGACATGGACCTTTCTCAGAAAATCTGGGCCCCGAACAAAGGCTGGGAGCTCCTTTTATACTCTACTATCTCTATATTGCTACATGGGTTAAAAAAAACATACAAACCATATGTTTGAAGGCTAGACACAGAGGAAAGGGGTAGTTTTGCAGGGAGGTAACTTTCCAAGGACACAGACCAGACTGGCCTGTTATCTGCAGCTCTGTTTAGCAGTGCTGAGACTGGGCCATGAATCTGACATGCTAACTGCACCTGCATTGGTATGTTAATTGCACTTAGGCTAAACTCTATGACTGGGGAGGCAGCTCCAGTCCCTTGTCCAGCAATATTTCTTCTACACTCATATCTAGCTGTAAAAGCCCTACTTGTCTCCTGTAGAAAATAATCATAGTGGCACTTGTGTGGTTTGTTATTGTAAGGCTGCTCCAACATGAGATGGAGCAGAAGAGAAGGGGAAGCAAGAGTGAGGGTGGAGGATTCACACACAGACTGGAGTTCACAGAATTAAGGTGGAAGGTTTATTTTGGGAGCAGGAGGCTCACCGCGTCTGTGTAGGTGTCCTCGGCTTTCTTCCACTCGCCTCCAGGGTAGCGACTCTCGTTCTCATACACTTCATCCGTGAACTCTGAGTGACCGGCGTCTGCCTCAGTCAGCAAGCTGTGGGTGAGGCTCATGTTACCAAAGGAGAAATGGTAGCCGACAACCCCGGCTATTGCCAATGGTTGGGAAGTATCTACACCCCTGGGGTGGCCCTGGTTTCCTCCTCACTTTACCCCTTGGGTTCTCCATTCCAAACTTCTCTTTGTACTAACAGCTTCTGACATCCTTTGAAGAAAGAGCCTGCTGGAACAATGAGACCTAAATTACAGAGAACTCCTCAGATTGGTGGGGTTGTTCCTTCTCAGTAATTAGGGTGGAGACTGGGAAAACAGTGCTGTGGGCGGCTTCCTAGAGGGACCTCATGTTCCATGTTTGTTTCACTTCAGGACTGCTCAGCTTTTTCTCAGCAAAATTCTTGGCCAACTGTTCAAAAGAATAGGGAGCTGTCACCTACCCTCATGCCCCCCTACATTTTAAGAAATGTAGTGGAGACAGCCTCGTTAGGTCTAGCGTGGAAATTTCTACTCAAGACTTTGCTGGTCTACGTAACACAAACTGAAGGGAGGAGTCTTAATTTTCTGGATAGTTCTTAGGTAGTCAGCCAAACCAGGTTATTTAAGACTCCAAATTGCGTTGGGCAGTCGAAAATTCATACTAACTCTCTGCCATGTCAATTTTCCGCTTGAATTTGGAACTCTTTTGACAACCATAGAGGAAAGTGCAGAGGTTCCAACTTTGACTTAAATCTTCTGCCAGGTATATACTCCAGTAAAGTTTCTTTTTCCTTTACCATCGCTACATCTTTCCCTTCCCCTAGAATCAAGCACTGGAAAGAAATCAGAAAATAAGTGGTCCCAACCATCTGTAAAAATTGGGCTTGTACATTACTTCTCTGGGGCCCAGAGGAGGAGAACAGAGGTCTCTGTGGTCACATCCAACCCTGACAAGCTTTGACCTTCTGTTTTTCCAATCACAATTCCCTCTGCCTCTTCCCACTCACCCTCCTTCCTTCTGTCCAATTCAAATCCTATTTCCTTTCTCCTTACCAGTGACCCCAACTCCATCTAAAGCAAGCTGTCCTGGGTTAAAAGCAATCATGTGCAAACACTGGATCTTAACATATCAAACCCAACACACGGATTTCCCTTCCTTCCTGTTGCCTGCTTGATTATAGGAGACAAATGTGGATGGAGAGAGCAAATTCTAGCTTAGAGCCTTACAATCCAACTTCACAAGCCTGTTCCCTTCCAAACTCAATGCATTATCATGAGGTAGAGAGAAAAGGTGAGTTCTGGTTCTGATTCTATTGGCAGCTCTTGGAAACCAGGTTTTGGTTTCCATCAGACTCCAGGGGAAATATGCTTGCTCTCCCTCTTCCGCTACTATTACTGTTTTTTCTGTCTTTTAATAACATATTTTGAGATATAATTCACATACCGCACAATCCATCCCTTTAAAGTAGACCCTCTACTGTCTCCTACAAACATTCCAGCACAATAATTGAGTGTTGGCATTGGGACCCTGGCTAGACTTGGGTTCTAGCCCAGTTATATGACTCACAAGATGAGAGCTTTTGGACAAGTTATTGATTCTAGGTCTGTAAAGTGGAGATAATACTATTTTCCCTGTTGGGAAGTAACTCTTGCATTTCTGCCCTACAACGTTGGTTACATTCTCTTTTTTTCAAGGATGCTGATATGGGAAACAACTTTGGAAGGCAAAGATAGTGTCTCTTTCCAGAGGACAGGACCAGCAAACTTACTACCCATTCTAAAAGGTCCAGGTTCCCAAACTCAGGATTCCTCTCCTGTTATACAACCCACTACATGTACAAATATCATGTGGGTCTCTTCTTACTGCCTTACTGTGAGAATGGAGGCTCAGAGGACTAGAACAAACGCTGATACTTTGTATTGCTATTGTTGTGGCAATGAAGTCCTTTGTCCCTGAACTAGGAGTCTAGCATCTGCTGCCAGCACCCATGACAAATGACCTGGGTGCAGAGCAGGGTAAAAATCTCAGATCCTTCATAATTTTGGACACTCCCTATCTTGTAGAGCTGTAGTCCACACTCAGTGAGGATGATGCTGGTGCTTATCACATTGTTTGACACAGTTTCACAAAGTTCTCAATAAATGGTAGTACCAGATGCTTTTTATGTGTTTTTGTCTTATTATGTGAATGATGAAATCTTTCAAGTTTTTGTTTCTTTGACTTACTCCTGCTCAATAATCAGCACGTAAATGTTATCAAGAATGGTGGGTTAAGTAACACACTATGAAGCAAAATGCAGCCACTGCAGCACGAATTTGATCCCTGCTTTCGGCCAGGGAGGGGCCCTACATGGCACAGCAGACCTCTCCTGCCTCGCCCTCTGCTCCCCTCAGCAGCATACTTCAGTCCCTCTGCCTGTTCTGTTCCCCACTCTGTCTCTGGTAGATCCTCTCATCCTCTCCATTTCTGGCCTGTACCCTAGTTCTTTTATCATAAATAAATCTTAAAAAAAAAACACAACAAAATACTTAATCCCTTAAAAAAAAAGTGATCATAATGATTAATTTTGTACTTTGTAGGGAAAGGCTGCATTGCCATCCTTTTTTTCCCCAGAAAATGGAAAACTTACCTTCTTTCGGGATCAACTATCCAATCTCCTTCCCATTCCCAGCCTTTTGGAGGCAAGAAGAATTCCTTCTTGAGTTTTATTTTGCCTGTGACATCAGAAAATTTGTGACGACCCACTAATCCAGACGTGCCCCACTTTCCAAACATTAGAGCTTGATTTTCATACTATTAAAAAAAAAAAAAAGGGAAAAACATCATCAGCAAGAAGTAAAACCAGCTGCATATTGTCAAGCCCACATAGGACTGAGGCTAAGCACTGACAGAATATTAAGGAACTGGACACTGAGAAGGTAAAGCGTTAACCTGGGCTGCTTGTGCCACTTTGGGTAAATTGTTTCTCTTTCTAAGATTCAGTGTTCCCATCTGTAACTGGGAATTAATACAACATGCTTTGTACTTGGTTCTTGAAATAAGAGTGTTTTTTTAAAATGGCTCCAAATAGTCCTCTGAACCTAATTTTAAAAATATCTATAAAAGCCCTCAGTTTATGAACATTCAGGCTTCTAAAATTTTATTTGCAAGTGTGTTGCCTTGACACAGGGAAATATTTACCCCACTGAAGTGATATTACAATACAGCTGATGGTACCTTTGCCATGCAGTCTACAGAGAACCTGGCTGGAACAGGAAGGTTGTTTAGTACCCAGCCTTTATGAGGCATAAATTTCTGAGCCTTCATCCCTTCTGATGTGTGGCAGGTAGACGAAACCTTTTTGGAAGCAGTAATAATGGCAAACTCTGTTTTACAGGGTGTTCCATTCTAAAGTAGAATTGAAAAACCTACAGTGGTTGCTCTTCACTATGTTGGCCAGGGCTGAGATTTGCAGTGGTGAGTGTCTATAGGACCCTATTTGGGTCCAAGTCAAAATTTCCATTCATCTGCTGATGAACCCACTGGAAAGATCATTTGCAAAAGCAATAGGGGATTTTATTTTATTTTTGGCTAAAGGAGGAGGGAAGAAGTTTGAATAGGAGACTGATGAGGAAGTTGATTTCAAGCAGACACAATAATGACTACTATCTCAGATACTGACTCTCAGCCTTCAAATGAGCATCAGGCAAAAGCTAAAGGAGCTGTTGTCACAAGGGGCTATGAGACTTGGGTGGGTGCACATAGCTCCTTTGTTTTCCAAGTGTAATGATACAGAAACCAGTGGTTTCTCACAGTGGTCCGCTGATGCCCCAAATTCAGTCCACCCACCCTGGGATCAGTGAAGTTGCCAATCTCTAAGTCTGAATCTCTGATTCAGAAGGATCAGAATCCCCAGGGTAGTCCTGGCAGTTGGGATGTTAAATAAGACACCTAGTTTTACAATCACAGCAATAGGTTATGAGATCCTCCTGGACAAGGCTTGGGGTCCTGATCTTTAGTACCTGCTTTAGAGCCTGGCCACCATTTCTAAAAATTTGGATGGATGAATGAATGGATGAATGGAAAGGCAGATGGAAGGAAAGATGAATTAGATAAATGGATGGATAAATGTTGTCACTATGTATTTATTTGTTCAATATTTATAGGAACCTACTATTTCTAAGTGCTGTTAAAGAAATAAAAAGTGACCATGGATTTTCTTGCCTACCAAGCATCTCAGAACCACAATCCTGAACCAATAGTCAGGTATAGGCAGGCAGCAGTGTCATATTTAAATTAGACTGAAAATAGTCTTCTTCCTGTTTTCTTTTTAAGCAATGAGGCCAACCTGTAAGAGAATGCAATCATCCCAAAATTTGCAGAAGGACTTACTAAATACATTAAACAAATTCACATCAATAGGCATATCAGGAAAAAATATATAAAAAACAAACCCAAGTCACACTGCTTTTTAACTCCAAAAGTTCATAAAAACAATAGTTTGTCTGCTTTAACTGTAATGAGACTTTAATTAACTAAGTGGATTTTAAACTCAGGGAAGGAGTTATAAATTATCTCTGCTGTTTTAGAAGGATTCAGGCAGCATTTTCTTTGCCACTGGGCACACTCATCTGAGGCTTCCCAAAAGTGATGAAAGATTCTTCTGCTATTTAAAGATCCTCAACCCAACACCCCAAACAGCCTTCTCCAGGGGTGCCAATCATCAGCCTTCATTCTTGGTGGTTTGTGTGTGAATTGCCTTGGTGTATCCTGATGACAATAGAACCTCACATTAATATTTGCCTATCCCTTAGGGTATGGTTCCCTCAGGAGGGATTATAGGTAGTGTTGGGGGTGGTGGTGGTTTTGAAATGAGAAATATTTTCTCTAAGGATGAAAAGTCCCTACAAAGAGTAACAGTGAAGTCATCAAATGTACCATTTCTGCAAAGACGGTGAATGTTCCTTCTGCGAAGCTATTGAACTTCTTCTCAACAGCACTTAAGCCCAGCCAGATGTTCACTCTCAACTGCACGGGCATCTTTGGTCCACTGCTTTTTTCCTGTGGATACTGAGAAATGCATGAGAACATGACATGACACTTTGAGCACAGACTTTCATTGGGACCGAGCCCAAAGGGAACTGAACATTGAATCATCGCCACCGCGAGTCTAATTTTATGTTTGTGTGGTTAAAATATTTTCAAATAACCCTATGGCAAAGAATAAAATAGTAACTAAAGCATGGGTCCATAGATCCCTATGCATCCCCAAGACATTTTCAGGAGGTTCTTGAGATTAAAAACTGTCTTGCTAATAACACTGAGATGTCACTTATAACATCTGCCCTGATGGTGGGAAAGCAGTGGAGGTTGAACCTCCAGCCACTGCAACAGGATCAAGGTAACAACACCAGTTGCTTGCGGAGTATTTATCTCCACTACACTCACTGAAGAATACAAAGTGCCAGTTTTACTGAAGAATTCCCTTGATAAAGTAGTAAAAATTACTAATATCATTTGATCACAACCCTTGAATACATATCTCTTTAGTATTTTGTGTGATGAGATGGGAACTACACAGCAAATGATTTTGCTGCATATTAAGTCTGTATAGAAGTTCTTGAGCAATTGTTTGAAATATGAACTGAACTAGCCTTTTGTTTTTCAACAGAATTCTTCTTTTACTTAAAATCAGCTATTGATAGGTAAATATGGTTATTTCAATGTTTTCTTCTTTTAAAAATTTTTTTTTATTAATTATGCATGGATTACAGACCAGAGGTGTGTAGAGTAAGAGGATTCACCAGAGACAGAGTGGGGAGCAGAACAGGCAGATCGACTGAAATACATTAGTGAGGGGAGCAGTGGGCAAGACAAGAGAGGTCTGCTACACCATGTGGAGTTAACTCCCTGGTCAGGGATCGAGCTCATGCTACAGTGGCTGGCTAACTTGATAGTGCTGAGAATTTAACCCCTGTGCCACCAGGAAGGCCATCCAATGTCTTCTTGAACATAAACATAAACAAATAGAGTAATTGTATTTTGTGACCAATGATAATATTCAGGTTTTCAAATAAAAATATGAATTTTAGAAAACTTATATAATTCATTGTGAGCTGGGTAGCTTTCTAACACATAAAGACTTTTCTGATTAGTGTTATTATTCACTAAGATTTTTTTCTTTTATTGTAGTATGATGAAATGTGTCAACATTAATAACATCTGCATAACTCAGTAACCACAAATGTCTTCCAAGTGACCACTGTTTACCATTACAAAATCATACAAAGGTAAAAGAAGCATTCAAATGTAAACTAAACCAAAGATTTTTAATGTAGCAGAGAATGAAAAATTCACTGATATGGTTTCAGATTACACACTGCAATTAACCTTCCAAAAGTTACCACTTACTGAGGTCAGTGTTATACTCATTTAAAGTGAATATGCATGATTATCTGAAAAGATTATTAAAATACCTCTCTCTTTCTGCAACTACATCTTTTTAGGAATATGGATTCTCTTCATATATTGCAACCAAACAGCTAATTCCATCAGGTGAAAGGTAGAGGCAGATCTGAGAACCAAGTCATATTTCTGTGAAGTTAGCCATTCATGAAGTTGGCAAGACATTAGAACATTAGCTTTGTTCTCTAATTTTAAAAAGAAAGTAGTTATACTTATAAAAACATGTAATTGATGTTAACTTTTAATTGATGTAGTAGGTTAATTACTGTTACTTTAAGATTAGTTGAATAGCTAAAAATTTCTTGGTTTTAATTTCTATTGCAGTAAATATTGATGGATATAACTCATATAAACAAAAGTTCTCTGGGGGCTTGAATAAAAATTTTGAAGAGTGTAAAGGGGTCCCAAAGACCAACAAAAAGCTCACTGAGTTAAGTGACTCCCTAAACTGGATAATGAGTATTAACAAAATCAATCCGTAAATAAAACATTCTCTCAAAAGCATTTTGCTATTTATCCACTGAGTTCTAAATCTTAACATAGAAAATACCACTTAGCCTCCTGTCCCACCCCCTGTGAAGTTTTATTTATTAATCAGTTTGCTTCCTCTCACCGCTGAGGTCAATTATAATTGTGGCTCTATCTTAAGTAAAATTTATTCCACCAAGAGATACTTGAAAGAAGATAATCACTCTGGTTCTACTTTCAGCCTCCTGATTAAAGAGCAAGTACATTTATTGGATGTTAGCAGATATTTCCTTGTTTGAAGAGAACTCTCTCCTCCTTGCTTTTCTTCTCACTTTTATTCCTCTCCCTCAAAACCAAACAGCTCAGCTGGGGTTGTCTAGGGCTTGGGAGGCTTATCCAGGCATGCAGTTGGGAACAATTCTGACTTCTTTGTTTGCAGCCCGGGGCCTCCTTTGCTTCTCTCTATGCACACAGACTGCAGTTCTTAATTCAAGGTCCTGGGGTGGACACCAAAAGGTTCTAGGAAGCTCCTGAATCAGATGTAAAATACTGGATGCGGGTGAGATGTGTTTCTGCTGGAGGAGAGGGCCAGTAGTTTTCATCAGAAAATTAAGGCGTCCATGATTCTGAAAATGGTCAGAACTCCTGCCTTAAAGTAGAAAATCTCAAAAATTTTCACTTTCAGGTTGAGCAATACACTAGCATCCGCAGCTACTGCAGCACGACTTCGATCCCTGGCCAGGGAGTGACCCACATGGTGCAGCAGACCTCTCCTGCCTCACCCACTGCTCCCCTCAGCAGTGTATTTCAGTCAATCTACCTGTTCTGTGCCCCACTCTGACTCTGGTAAATTTTCTTGCCCCCATACCTCTGGCCTATACCCCAGTTCTTGTAGGCATAAATAAATCTTAAAAATATTTTTCAATTTCAGGATTCATTTTTTTATGGCCGTAGATTTCATGAATTGTTCATGTTACCTTCTCTCTCCTCCCCAACTCCCATTTCCCAAATGTTCACTAGAAGTGACGAAGAGCATAGGTTGGCTTCCCACAACATTAGAAGTGGAGAATTCACACCACAAAGCAAAGTGTTCACAATGCCACATTAATATTAATGTCACAAAGACCTTTCTGGAAGTGTCTTCAATTGAATGACAGCAAACCTGGGACCCCTCTCTGAGAATTACTGCCCAGAAGGAGGAGCCAGAACAGGCAGGCACTGAGCACCAGCCCCCTAACCATTCAGAGACTGGCAAGTGATAAAGCAGCCTCTTCTTAGGAATATGGGTTTTACGTTTACGTCTTTCCAGTTATGCAGTAATGAAGATGTACCTTCAGGAAGATAGTTTGGGTTTTCCCACAGTATTTCCCTGAAGCTCCCTCGCCGCTGGTGGAATATAAAACCTGGTGTGCAGGAATGCGGGCGTAGGCCAGTCTCCTCTCTCCCCGGATCATCCAGATGATAATGTCGGGCATGCTGTTCTGTGGCTGTCACGTGGGCAGACAGAAAGAGAAGTTAGAGTTAGTCTAAATCAGAGGAACTGGAGGCCCTGTAGCCTGGACCCTCAAAGATCCACTCAGTTCCTAAGTACTCTGTTAGGACTCAGCCCCAAACTCCTGACACTCACATCTTCTAGGACCACACCATGAGCCGGCAGGGCTGGGAGGTAGGCTGTGGCTGGCCAAAAGGAATAGAGGGAAGCAAGTGGGGCCAAGGGGGTTCACCTGCTGAAAGCCCTACCAACCTAGGACTCTTCAGGCAGAGGATCTAGGAATCACCCACTGGGGCCTCTACAGCTTTTACAGGCTCTTTGTCCTCAGACCTCTGCACTCACTCACCCAGTTCCAGCCATGTTTCTTTAAGTCAATGGCACCTGTCTCTCTCCTCCATCTTTGTCAGGATATTTTATTTAAACTCAACAAGAATCAATGCCCCAAGCATTGGGGAGGGCTGGCTGTGCACCATGCTCTCCTCCAGAGAAAGGGAAGCTCAACCACCTCAAGCTTCCAGCACCTCCCTCTGTACTTCGTAGCACCACCCAGGAAAGACAAGAAGGAGCCTGGACTCATCTGAGGGCTGGATGTGCCCTGGGGCTTGTTACCTGGTATCTCTGAGTTTAACAGTTCACCTGTAAATGGAGTTGACAGTTCCTACTCGACAGCCTGGCACTACTCTGCCAGGTCTTTAGGGAAATACCCTCTATTACCTTTGTCTATCGTTTAAAGAAAGTCATTGGCAGTATCCAAGATGTTTCACAGGACACAGAGCCTCTCTGTCTTATGGTCTGAACTTTCCAAATCTGAAATATTTTTTTTAAAAGGAGAAAGCTTTGAAAGTATCAAGATAGGGCCTCCCTGGTGGCGCAGTGGGTTAAGCAACACACTATGAAGCAAACCGCAACCACTGCAGCACGAATTCGATCCCTGCTGCCGGCCAGGGAGGGGACCCACATGGTGCGGCAGACTTCTCCTGCTGTGCCCGCTGCTCCCCTCAGCAGTGTACTTCTGTTGATCTGCCTATTCTGCTCCCCGCTCTGTCTGTGGTGAATCCTCTCACCCCCCCACACCTCTGGCCTGTACCCCAGTGCTTGTATGCATAAATAAATAAATATTTAAAAAAAAAAAAAAAAGAAAGTGCCAAGATATAGAAGGTTAAAAAGTAAATATTAGCTGTAAGTAAATTCCTTTTTTCAAATTTATTTCTATCTGTGAATGTATTAACTGCCACCCGCTCCTATCCCCTATCTGTGCAAGGCAAGAGGAGTATGCCCTGCACCGTGTTATCCCCTCACACTCATCATCTTTGGTCTTCACGCAACAATACTGTGAAGTAAGTACTACATTTATCTCCACTTCACACCTGGGAAAATGAGGTTTAGAGAGGTTGAATACCTTGCTCAAAGTTACACATAATAAATCCAGGATTCAGTCAGGTCTTTCTAATTTCAACCGAAGGTGGCATCTTAATTCTCTGTACTACACAGATCCGCTACTTTATCAATCTGCTTGAAGTATTCTGAGTATATCAGGACAATGACAATGGTGATTTGTCCACTCTGAAGACCGTCCCAGCGCCACTCACTCAAAATTCTTCTCCTACCCTGACTTCAGTGATGTGCTTCCTAATTAGCATCCCTAACCCAACAAAAAACCGATTCCTCACCTATCAGATCTCTCAGTATCCAAATAAAGACTAGCCCTTCCTCCCACTACCTCCACCCTGGACGCTGTTCCCCAGGATGCTGCTTCCACATCAAGTGACCTCTGTGCCCCTGAAGGTCCCACCTCTTCGGTCAGCTGCATCAACCTGTCGAGCCAGTCCTCCATCTCTAGCAACGCGCACTTCATCTCTGTGGGCTCAGACCTCATCCTCACGGCTGCTTCTTGTATCTGACAGAGAGATCTTAATCGCAACTTTTGAATCTGAGTATCAAGAATTGTGACATTAGGTTTTCCTTCTGGGCGAGGCAAAGCACATCTAGAGAAAGAAACAATTTTAAAAATAGCTTTTTAGACTTCAGAATTATCAAATTCGTTAATGTTTGCTTCCATCTTGCCAACCACACCAGTGTCCTAGCTGACTCCACAAGGATGGCTGGGTCTAAGCAGAAGTTGAGTGAAGTTGTCTGGCATTGACAGAGCAGAACTGCCAGGCTAACTTTCAGGATGAAGGCAGAACACCCCATAGTGAACTTAATGTAGTATATTCACATGCTGACTTTCCACAAAGTACACATGAGGCTTATAGAATGTTATAATGCAATGCTACGTCAATAAAAAGAAGATATAAAAATAATAAAAAATACTCCCCCCAACACACACACAAATCACTAAACAAAAAGGAGGGGTTAAAATTCTAAAGCAATTCCTTGGGTTTCACTGGAATGAAAATGGAAACAGTAGTAGCACTTGGAATAAACTGGCTTCCCTTCATTTGTTTCATATAATCACCATATGGACCCACCAAATGATAGAGGAGGACAAAGTTAGAGATGAAATAACTTAGCTAAAGGGGTCTTGATTTAGGGACCATGCACCTGAAGTACAGACTCCCCAGCAGCTCCATACTGTTTGGAACTCAAAGACGAAGATGTCTGTGTTGGGAAGCTGTGTGAGTATCGAGACATCCGCTTTGGGGCTGACGTCAGTGTACAGACCCAGCTTCTACCATTTACCGACCCTGTGATCTTGATCAGTTACTCAATCTCTTTTCCTTTCTTCCGTGTGGGAAAACAATACCTGCCTTTTCAGGATGTTATGAGGAGTAAATGAATTAATATCTGAAAAGCCCATCACACAGTAAAGTCAAAATAACATCATCACTGTCACATATCATTGACTTCTTCACTGTCATTGTTTCATTGGATATTCAAAGGGGCTCAAGAGCTCCCAAAAGGGCTAAGAGTCCTCCCTGCTATCACAATGGGTTGAGCACTGCACTGTGGGACTTCCGCAGCCACTGCAGCATGAGAGTTCCATCCTCAGCCTGGGAGTTGACCCACATGGTGCAGCAGACCACTCCTGCCTTGCCCACTGCTCCCCTCAGCAGTGTTTCAGTCAATCCGCCTGTTCCGTTCCCCACTCTGTCTCTGCCCCCTTCCCCTGCCCCCACCTTTGTCCTATACCCAGCTCTTGAATGCATTAAAAAAAAAAAAAAAAAGGCTAAGGACAGTTCATGGAGGCCAAGGTCCTGTTCAAAATGAGAAGCTTAGAATGGGGGTGGGGAGTGCAGAAGTTGCCTTCCTCTGCCAGGGCATCCCTGTCACCACAGCTGTTGGTGCCACAGAGGGAAGCTGTACCAGTTCCAGAAAGTTCTACATACGTTGTGTCTCCCTAAATTTCCATTTCTTGAATTTGGTTACCCAGCTTCTTAAGTGAAGGAAATCCTTTATGACTTCCCTTAAACACAGATTTCCTATTACATGAAATGACATGAAAATAAAAAGACCCCAATTTGATTCTTTAAAAGTTTCCATCAACTTGATTCTTTAAAAACTGATCTTCAGAAATAATCTGAGAAATATGTCTGCGTGTTACTCTGCAAACCTTAAAATGCACAAACATTTTCCAAGTCAGAGACATCACCAAACATTTCTGTTTGGTTGTGTTAATGATCACAGCAATGCATAGGAAGGGTTAAGTCCCTGGACCGATTCTTGAGGCAAATATAGCTCAAAAGTCACACGACTTTAATAAAAAGATGCTGACAGCGTGAGATTAGTAGCAGGAAGAGGACATCAGAGCATCATTTCGATTCCATGTGCCTGGTTTTCTCATCTATAAAATAAGACGACTAGAAAATGTGACCGCTTAGGACTCATTTCCGGTCTGAATTCAAGCTGGCGCCCATCAGTACTTCACTCAATCTCTATTACTAGAGATTGTGTACTAGAGATAGTAGCTAAGCCACTAGGAGGCACTAGAAGACAGGAAGACAGAGCAGTAGCCCAGCGTGGAGGAAAAGTCTCTGCATTTTGCTGCTCTGGAAGCTTCAGGGTACTTTTCCTTGGGAGCTTCCCTGTTCTCTGTTTTATTAGCTAACATTTAAAGTGAATATGAAATGAATCACTTCCCTTTCTGATTTTCAAGTGCCAAGAGAGCTGAGCTGTTTCTCCAAGTCACAGTTACAAAAGGTTCTCTGGCTCAAGTCAAATTCACGCGCTTCACGTAAGCAAGCTTTGGCTAGAATGTGCACTTGGCAATTAGCAAAAAAGCAAGTAAAACAACTGTTTCTATAAAAGTGTTTATGAATTAGGACCTTGCTCGAAATAGTGAAGGCCTTGTTCCACTCCTAATCCCATTCTTTCTGGAGTCGCCAGCCCTGGGCTAGTTTAAGGTGTGGGTGGAAAGCACAGGCACACAGGGCTTTCTTCCCTCCCCCACTCCTGGCGCAGGCCAGCACTGGGCGGTGCTTCCTGGAGAGGGCGCCGGACTCCACCCCGCGGCTTTAGAATTGGCATTAAATCACACAGCGGAGTTTTTCCTGGTGATGATTCAGAGATTCCTCCCTCTGAGGGCCTTTTAAGAAGCTTGAGTTCATTTTTCAGGCAAACGTTGGAAACAATTCTAGTGGCTCTTAGAGTTCTTATGTTGAAGAGAGCAAAGGATGGCTGGAAATTCTGAGATCACACTACCTTGTGTCTTCTATAATGTCATCGATGAGCTTCAACTTCATTTCAGCCAGCTGGCTTGCAGGAATTTTAGCTTGTATCCCTGATTTTAGAGCCTCTATGTTTGATTGCTAAAGAATTTGGAAAGAGAGGACATGATTGGTAATTGTGCATTATGTTATTATACTCAGGAAAGATTTACTTTTTATTTCCAAGAAAAGATATACAAAAAGCCTTAATAACCTAAAAGCCAAGGGTTAAGTTTTTATATTTAATAATGCTTACAATAACTCAGTACTATTTTTCTTCAGAATACATTCAACACTGATATGACTAAATAATAGGACAATCTTTTACTATAGTTTTGACCTTTGAAATCATGTAAAATTGCATATACTCAAAAAGTTAAGTAAAGCACAATCAGTAAGAACAAAGCAAGGAACCCCAGAATGGACCACAAATAAATCTAACTGCATTTCAGATGAGTAATGTAACTATACTGAACTAAGACAAGTAAATTTCAAAACATAGTATTTTAATTCTATGCTCTCTGAAGGAAAGAGCCAAACTCAAATTAGGTCTGTTTTTCACAGTGGAATATCTGGATTTTAGGGTTAAGTGAGTAAATATACCAAGGATAATGGAAACCAGATTGTTCACTATTGGAAAAGGACTTCTAAACAGAAACAAGAAAGACTAGAATAAGCTCTGTAATATGATGACGGACTTGGAGGTGTCTTAAAACTTATTTGCTTCTAGTATTTTGATAAATGTCGAAATACATGCACATATGCATATGTGTGTATATGTCTGTCTGCTGAGAAGTAATGACATCTCTAAGCAGTGAGCAGTCTAACACGTCTGTTTCTTACAAGCCACTCCCACCAAAAGGTACTAGGGTTCCTTGGAGAAATGGCAATTCCAGGACTGGGGCAGGGAACGTACAAGATAAGCCCAGAATACATTGTGTGTCACTTGAGCATCTGCTAAGAGAGATTGAAAGCGTGCCCACTATGAGTCAAGAGTCCTCAACATTCTGTCCAGATTAGCACAGAATCAGGACAGCTTGGCAAAAAAGCTCTTCAAGCTTGCAACAAAAGCGGAAAATATCAGACACTGGTTCCTTTGAGCCAATCTCTTCCCACAGTGGAGAATTTTTACTCTATCAACAGCAAAGTGTTCCATATTGTTATTGGAATGTTATTGTTACTGGAGTGACCCATTCTCCATACTTCATAAATTGTGACACACACTGTGAGTTGTCCCCATGACCACATACACCCAGCTATGATATCCTTCCTACATCCTCCAAAGTAAGGAACCTTCTATTGGTCATATGACTACACAGGCATAAGACCACATCTCCCAACTGTTTTGTAGTGAGATAAGCTTGTATGACTGGATTCAGACCAATGGAAAGTGAGTAGAAAATAAAGTGTGTGACTTCTGGGTCTTTCCCCTTAAAGGAAAGGTCGATGTCATCTCCTCTCCCTTATTTCCCCTTCCCTCCAGTTAGCGGGTGGGTACAGTGGTGAGCTGCCTCTCCCAAGGAGAAAATGTCACCTCCTCAGTGATAGCAGAGCAACAAGAGGAAAAGACCCTGGGTTCCCACTGTCACTGCAATTCCACACTAGCCTTCGAACACCTACCTCAGCTGCGACTGAAGAAATAACTCTTACTTGCTCACCACTGTATTCTGAGGCATCATTACACCGTATCATCTACATCCTAATGAATACATGATTTTCTCTGGTGAAGAGGAAATGAATAAAAGGTAAACTTACCAGACGTTCTGCCACAGCTAGCAGAATGTTCACTGCATCCAGTCGATGACTAATATCCTCCCAGTATGAAGTAAGGGTAACAACCGGCTTTGTGTGACTCCACGGCAAGTAATAATAGTAATTCCCTGGTGGAGAACATTCAGGGTCAGTGAACAGTGGATACTAAAAAAACATGTTCATTGAAGAGATGTGCTTGGAGAATGGTTTGGGGTGTTCTGGCTCTTTACTTTTATTCAAAGTAAAAATAAGCAACTAAGCAACTAGGGATAGAAAGAACATTTTTATTCATTCAGGTTGTTTTGAAAATCTCTCCAAAATACTTTAGGAAATGGGGTACAATAACCCCTGGATCTTTTAGTGATCCAGCATTGTGTGTCTGAACATCACTGATGATTCTAGAACCTGGTTGCAGAAAATACATGGAGCCTGGGAGGTCAGAGTACATGTACTTGTCCCTGGAAACTGTTATTTTAAATAAATATTTCTGTTGGAAGTGGAGCAAGAAAAACTGGTTGTTGTTGTTGTTGTTTTCTAATTTAGATGGTAATGCAAAGTTTGCTAAGACTTACCATGTGCAAGAATTGTTAGCCAATGTTTTATAGTACATTTTGTATTTTAAAAATTAGTGCAAATATTAGCTAAAAACTGTAACAATACTGTCAGGACATTTGGTGAGAAATTCTGCCTTGCTTGTCTATTATTCTCAAACCATTTGTCAATATC
The DNA here is from genome assembly GCA_019455555.1 of Galemys pyrenaicus. Lineage (NCBI taxonomy): Eukaryota > Metazoa > Chordata > Mammalia > Eulipotyphla > Talpidae > Galemys > Galemys pyrenaicus. Next base: position 7,227,844 of record JAGFMF010011406.1, on the reverse strand, counting down.
TTTATCAAGGCAGTCTCATGTTCTACCTTCTATAGTGATATATTTATACACTAGAACACAAGCTCCTTCAAAGCAGGGATTGTTTATCATCCATCTTTGGTCAAATACATTTGTTAATTTTTCACTGCAACTTTGGAGAAGATGGAAGGAACTGAAGGTTAAATTCAAGATGTGGCTAAAGCCTTGATGTTGGTGATAAACAGAATGAAGACAAGATACTTGCTTTTCCAGAGCCTGAGCCAGTTTCAGTCCCTTCACTTCGAAGACTCAGTCTAAGACTCGGGGCCAGGTAGTACAGAGGTGGGCTAAGGCAGGTGTGATTTGGGGAGCTCAGTGTTTAGCAAGTCTCAATCTTGTGATGCCACAAAGCAGAGCCAGAGCAAAGTGGAGCAGGAGAGAGAGATCTGAGGATCAACCTCCAGCAAAAGGGGACACAATTTCTTGGGTCTGGTCAATTACCAAGGAGCCTGCTCTCCAATCAGCTTTATTCACCTTTAAACCTAAAACATTAAACCTTTTCCTTCCCATTAAGTATTATCTGTGGTTAACAGCAGCCAGAGGGAGAATCCACTGCATGTGCCTTGGTCTGCGGTGTAAATGAACAAGGGAAGGAATGGCTAGTGCCAGTCTTACCATCGAATATGGCCCTGCTATACTGAGTGGTTGATGCCAGAGGCTTACAGGTTGTGTCAAACTTGTTGCCATAGTTTCCAATGCTGACTTCAAATTGAATGGCCTCTCCAACATCTTGCAACATGGTAGCCGAATGGAACACAGCAGACAGGCTGAACTTCCTCCTTCGCTGGTATTTCTACAGTATATCAGCAGACACAAGGTTCAGTAAAACTTTTGTGCTTATTTACATGTGGATTTCTAGACGGTTACTCTAAAATTAATACTAGCACTGAATTAAATACCAGTGAAAAATTTTCTTGGATCTATCAGTTCCCCCTGTACCCATACAAGTGGACAAAGATAGAGGTACCAGGATTATCACTGCAATGTTGATTGAAATAGAAGGAAAAAAGTGAAAACAATATGAATATCTTTCAGTAGGCACTGATTAATTAAATTAAGTCTATATAATGGAATGAAAATTCAGCAAATGACTTAGGTAGATCTGTCTGTGCAGCATGGAAACAAGGTATATATTTTTAACTGAACCTATTAAATATATATATTTATATCTTAAAATTGGCATATGCATGAAGAGAATCTGGAAGAATAGAAATCACATTGTTAACAATAGTTACATTGGGGGAAATTAGAGAGATTATGGCTCTATGTATTCCTAACATCCATTTCAGTTACTAAATCAGTATTAGTTTTTTAATCAGCTCTAACAGCAAAGGCTTTTAATGTCAGATTTAAAAATATGTGAAATTAGGTGAATTTATTTATGTTTTGAAGCAGATATGAGACACTGCTTTTCCCTCTCTTTAATTACAGGTTTACTGAATGCATGCGTGAGAGAGACAGCTGAACAAGAGGGCAGCAACGGCCACACTGAGGATCTACCAGCTCAGCGGAAATGCCTTTTAGGCCTCTTCATTTGGGCCCATAAAATCTCTTGAATCCATATCCTGCCCCAAATTTTGCTCAGATCATCTCTTTGCTTTATAGATCATCTCCCCGCTGATCTCTGGGCACCCTGGCTTCTTCTGCCAAATAGGAACAAGCAATGGTTGAAGCTGCAGCACGTCCTGATGTATTGAGCATTCTGTCATTCAATGTTGTCCACATCTAGAGTCTGTTCAGCATCCACTGGTAACCCAATGGTTCAGTCTCTGTGAGCTGAGAACATCAGTGGCTGCTATAGGGTAGACCCTTGGCCTGTGTGCTCAATTGGTGACTGTGTGAAACCCATGAGTGATAATACTCAAATTACTTGACACACTTCTCGCTATAGCAAGTTAAGTTCAAAAGCTCCTGGAGAAAGAACTCCCCACTCTATAGTCCATCAGTTTGAGATTTGGAGGCCACAGAGATCTCAAACTTTAGTATATGTTGATTTTGTTGTATTTGTTTTCCATTGCTTTTACACCAATTTGTATATCACAATCTAAGGAGTAAAATACTGACACTTTTCATGTCTAAGATGCTCATAAAAATTACCTGATCCCTTTAGGATATTTATTAACTGACTTTTCCTTTCCTTCATTATTTATTCATACCATGTTATAAAATAAATTGCAGTCATGGGTGGGTCTTATGACATGAGATAAGAATGTGGTCATTAGTTTACAGAAGTACTCAGACCACCATTTCAAAACTTCCTTTTAAAAATTGTAAAACACCCAAAATATAAAGTGTACCACATTGGGCCTCCCTAGTGGTTCAAGGGGTTAAGCACCACATTGTGGAGCTTCCACAGCCACTGCAGTGTGAGTTCAATCCCGAGCCAGGGAGCTGACTCACATGGCGCAGCAGACCTCTCCTATCTTACCCGCTGCTCCCCGCAGCAGCATGTTTCAGTCAGTCTGCCTGTTCTGCTTCCCACTCTGTCGCTGGTGGATCCTCTCACCTCCACAGCTCTGGCCTGTGCCCAGCTCTTGTGTGCATAATAAATCAATAAAAAATAAAGTCTGCCACATTAACCATTGGAAGTCTATTGGTTAGCAGCATTAAGCACCCTCACCTTGCTGCACCTCCATCACACCAGACATCCGCCAGACTTTCTTTCATTCTGCAAAACGGAAACCCTGCACCCATTTCCACCACCTTTCTGTCTCCTCAAGTTGAGTAGTGCCTTATCTTAGTGACAGGAAATGCCTGTCCTTGTGGGACTGTCTTATTTCACATCAAACCTCACGGATTAGCCATATTGTAGCTAAAATGGGTCAGAATTCTCTTCCTTTTTAGCTGAATACTACCTTGTTGTGCTGCTGAAAATAAAGGGAGGCATATTAAAACATCTAAGTGTTTTTTAAAGCAAACTCCCACTGAATCAGTTAACACCAAGCTCCATGACAGGGGAGCCCACACCGGAGCTGGAAAAGACTTTCACAGAAAGACATTTTGACTGACTGTAACCTAACTGGTCACCTTATTTGGGAATGTTTCCTTGGCTATTTGTCATTTGTTGTCCTTCCATTCCTGCTTCCATTCCATGTCATTTGTTGTCCTTCCATTCCTACTTCTGAACCTTGCACGCTTACAGGCTTAGGTCTGGGCTGCCGAGGCACTAGAGCTACTTCAGTCTAAGGGCCTCCGAGCCTGACTGTGGTCAAGCATTCCTGTGCCATGTTGGTTCATGCATGCATCTATCCATGGAGCTCTGGGCTGCTGTGACCACACTCACTTTTCTGCTACCAGATTTTGGGTGCTTTTTCTCACACCAAGGCACTCTGCAACTTCAGCTGGGTAGGTGTCCTTCTACTCAGTGCATATTATCTACCTGGAGATTCCATAGATCCCCTGATTAGGAGCTTAGCCCCACGTGACTGCCCTACTGCAAATGCCAATCGCAAGTTCAGGTTTTCAGCCGAGCTCCTGTTCAATAGACTGTGAATTGAAAGTTCCCATGTGCCCTATTTCCTCCTGTCTTCGGGGTGAAATGGGAGCTCAGAGCAGATGTACTGTGAGCATTCAAGTAAGCATGCCCACACATACTGGGAAACCTGAGATATACTAGATGCTTCTGAAAATGGAAATGAGCAGTAGTGGCACCTATACCACTTGGCTCCTGTGGTCCCCCCAAGACCACCTGACCTTCATTAACCAACAGCTTGGGGGTATCACTGGTGTTACGAGTTTTCAGCAGGGCATTAACGTCTCAAAAATGAAGCAGTTTCATCACCCCTATAATGCTGCTATAGATCAAGAGGGAGTGATAGGGTACTTGCTCCGACTCAGGTGTCTCCCCAACTCTGCAATGGCTGACCCTGAAGTCCCTGGATATCTCCTTCAAGTCCAGGCCATACAAGATATCCCACCACTTAAGACCCCCTTTTCTATACCAACTGTTATCCACATGCCAATAGTTACCTCAACAACCAGCAGGTCATCATTTGAGATGGGCTCAAGCTTTTTATCTGGTGGTGTCTTTTCAAGAAAAGTGCATAATTCAACCAAGATTCTGCCTCTGTAGGCAACTCCTTCCCCCTGAAAGACAATACACAGTTATTCATCTAGTGTTGGACAACAGCAAAAAGAATTCTGACTTTAATCTAGCTACAAAAAGTTTCTCCTTCCTATGGACCTACCCTCCAAAATGAACCAGTTAGTAACTCTCTCTGCTGGATTTGGGTCTTCAGTATCTGAATGAAGAGCCAATAAGTTCCAGAAGCACCCAAATAGAGCTGGGGGGAGTCTGAGATGAAAGGGTTTGACCAAGACTGAGATCAGAGGCTGGATCTGGAAGGGATTCCCAGAGGCAGGGGGTGGAACTAGGAGGGGCTCTAAAACGCCTCTACCCTTCCTCTCAGCACAGGAGCTCTGTGTGTTATCTGTGTTAACCTGGCTCTTTTCACCTCTTCTCATAACAGGGAGGCTGCCATGTGGTCAACTAGAGCAAGTTTCAGAGTAACCGGGTGTAAATGAGGAAGCTGTTCTGGGTGTGGCGGAGCATGAAGATGGATAGTGGATACTCCTCCCACCACACTCAGCTATGTTACTGAATCTTCTAGAGAGGAAGAGAGGGCTTCCACCTCCACAACCAGTTCTCCGCCCTCCCCTATCCATGGTCTTTTCTCTCTACTTTGGTTCTTTTCTTTTATCTAGCCAGGACTGGCCTTAGAGAGATAAATTTTTAAAATACACGTTTGATTTTTAATGTGGTGGAAAGAGGACTTCCCATCTCAGAGTCTCCATGTCCTCATCCAGAAAATGAAGAGTTTGATCAGGTCAGGGATAGAAAAGAATATCAGCTACGTCACTTCCAGTCTTGGCAAATTTCTGGAATGTGGCTTTGAGGAGCACATATGCTTATTAGGAAAGAGAGCCAACATTAACTACTGACACCTGCCTCAAATGTAGGAGGGTTACACATGCACAAACCACCAAATCTGCTACCTCCTAGACACTTTCCTATTCTTGTATTCAAGGAGTGTGAGTTCTACTTGATTAGTCATATGTTTTTGCTTGTATTTGGGGATGCCCTAAATATGAGAATTAATGATAATCATTTTAAGAAGGAATCACATATAATCAGTGCTTATTAGCAACAAATCTTAATATAGAAACTGACCTTTCCAGTGTTTAGGTCATCATAGGGATCTGGGAATCCTGTGTACTCCCTGGGGCTTCCATAAAGGTTCAGATAACAAGGGCCAAATGTTGGGACAAAGCCCACCTCTGTTTCTCCTGTATTTGCTGAGAAATAACATGCTTTTTAGAGTTTAGACTTTTAACATCAAGCTATTGAAAGAAATAGCAGTTATTAGTTGAGTGAGATTGTTTTCTTCCAATTTGGGAGTTAGTTTTATTAGTGCACATGATAAGCATTTGTGGAACTTGCCATAGTTTTTTCTTATGACTACAAAACATTAAATAAAAAAACCTTTTAGGGTTAGTTCAGGAAAGCTTATGTGATTATTACAGAAAGATAATACTATGCAAATGGAAGAACAAGACATCCAAGTTGATCTTCACATGTTTTGCAAGTTTACAATTGTCACAGTAATAAACATGTTGTTTGTAACTTGGATAAAAGATTGTATTATTTGGGAAGTAATGTAAATGATACATATTAGATTTAGTATTCTTTCCCCAAAAATGTCCTTTAGTCTCAAGCAGTTAGTATAAATCTGACAGATGTCATTAAAAATACAAGACACTAAACATTTTTATAGGTAACAATGAACTGCCTACCTATGGTTATAAGCCCACACAATGTTCATAAACAACATGATGTCCCAATTCATGGCCTTCTATGCCTCATGAGCATTTAATTATGTTCTGGACTTTTGCTACCTGGTCTTAGCCAGACTATTTTCTAATGCGGGGCACTGAGGAAAGGCAGAGTCAATAGAAGATTCTGGGTGAATGGGCAGATGTTTGAACTCTTCTAACCATCTGAATGGCTCCCACGTGGAAGATGGATGGGTGTGTCTGGTGAGAATTACAGGAGGTTAACTTTGGTTCATTCAGTACAAAAAGATCTTTCTATGAATTAGAAGTGTTAACAATGGAACAGAAAAAATGTTGATGCCAAGATTTCAGTCAGTCTGTCTGGATGTCATCAAGACAAGGAGGAGGAGAGAGTGACCAGGCCACCTCTGGGCCCTTTCCAACTCGATCTTAAAACAAAGAGGGAAAGGTAAATGTGGAATAGCAGGTGAGCAGGATGCCCATTAATAAACAGCTCACAAAAACGCAGGGACCTGTATCTTTTCCATTATTCGATGCTTTCCTGCATGTGTAGATGGACTGGGGTGTTTTGCAGAGAGGCAGGAACCACACACACTGGCAGAAATTGGCAGAACTACAATCTCAGTGACAAGAACAGGGCAAAGGAAACATTTAAACTGAAATGTAAGAAAGCTAAATCTGACAGCCTGTGGGTGGGACTTGGTAACACCCTGAGGTGCTACGTTTCCCAACTGTTTGGAAATCCCTTGTGAAACCTAAATAGGGAACAAGAGTTTTTCTAACAGAGATTTCTCTGACTCATGTTACCATCTTACCAAGCAATCTGGATGAAATGAATGACTTATTTCTGAACATATTAATTGGTTTGGTTTCATCTGCTCTTCCTGAGGGAATATTGCAGTGCTGACTGATCAATTAGAAGCAGGGCTTAGCCTTTTTGTGCTAGAATTTTGTGTTGTGAAGGAAAGGTATCTGGTGGGAACAGAGGATTAAAATAGAGATCCACAATAAGAGAAAGAAGTCATTTCTAGAAGGTGAATTAAAGAATATTCAAGTAAGCTCAAACACTAAAATTGCCGCATTCTAATTGTGTCCCGTGATGGACAAATGGCAGTCACAGAAGTGACATCACTTGGCAAAGGTCCCTCAAGATAACAGATGAAGGCTCAGATCTTGAATTTCATAGATCAGACAAGGGCACTGTTCACTACACCATCCATTCCTCTGGCCCAGTTCCACTTCACTGAATATCCTTCCTTAAAAGCCTGCCCAAAATAAAACAAAAATTCCTTAGCCCAGCCGTTAAGACTTCCCCCTCTAGCCTAGCCACAATCCACTTTTCAAATAATATTTTTACAACTCCTTTACTGTGCAGCAGCTCCCTTACAGTTTGGACATCTCTAGGTTATTTATATTTTATTTTTGAACTTTAAATAGATATTTATCTCTATGACTATATTATAAATTCCTTTGGTGGAAGATCAGGATTCCAGCACATTTTATTTTGATTCTCTAAACCCGTAATACTGATTCTATCATGGAGTATTATCAGACAACTACTAGCCAGATACTTGAACAAATGAATGAAGGAATGCAGGTATTACCAAATCTGTAAATCTAAAGACAGGCTGGTTGAAAATCTAAAGCCAATTTAATATTCATATAGTCTAATTATAAGATAATGAGGTTGATTTTCAAATATAAGTATGGGGCATTGTGCCAAAACACAGAAGCAGATGATAAAACCTTATACTGAAACAGAGATGCAATTTGCAAAGTTTTCTCACATATAATATCTCCTTTCCCCCTTACTCCCCTGAATCATGTGCATGACAGGGATTATCATGCCTATTGGAAAGATGATGAACCTCTCTAGAAGCTCAGGGCTTTCATTTGTTAGCGGGGCATAAATCTAATATCCGAGGAGAGTTGTGAAGACAAATGTGAGGGCACTGAGCAAACTTGCAAAGAATGGCGAGTGCTGTGCAAACCAAAAGGCGTGTGAGGAACCTCTGTATTTAGAAGATGAGGCTTTCACAATATCAAGGGGAGAACATCCAGTGTCTTCCAACCTAGAGGGCTAGACTGAAAGTGGGGGAAAGTGATTTCATACCCCTCGCCTGGGACAACTGATTGAGTGCTCCAAGTCTCTACCTACTGAACATAAACATAAAACGTAACATCCCACAATTATTTACAATGAAGCCAAACAGCCAGGTACACAGCAGAGCAGCAAAGCCTCAGTTTTAAGTTTAGCCATGCAGGACAATAGGCAGCACTAAAACAAAAATTATTACTCTAATAAAACTGCTTTTGAGGCAGCAAAATGTAAAAGTAAAAGGGTTCTAAAGGCTGTCAGCTGACATTTTATTAGTAACGTAATAATAGATTAGAAGAGCTAGAAGGTAGTAAAATTACAAAGCAAAAACCTGTATATGATCCAGCCCCAATTCCTGAAGGTGAGAAATCTATATAGTAAAAATACAATTGGTTAAGCAACAAGAGAAACACAGAGACATTGAAAAGTTAATAAAATCCAATGCTAGGTAAGTGGTTTAGCAACGCCAGAAAATCCCCAGTTCAGACTTACACCAGATAACATTTTTGTAGTTTATACAAACACCACAGGCTAAATGCAAAATGGCTCAAATCTTTGTGACAACTGGCAGAACCACCACACGAGACAATTTAATTTTACCAGCCCCAGGCCAGCAAAGCATTTGAGAAGAGCTGACTTCTCATGGTCAAAGGAGGTCTGGTGACATTTCATGTTTTTAATAAAACATTGAACTTGTCTGATGTTGATTCAGTTGGGACAAAGGCAGAAAATTCAAGTTAACCTTGTATGAAGCTGTGTAAGCAAAGGCTTGTAGTACCTAGCATATTCCTTGTTTCTTAGGGGGATGCCTGTCCTCATTATTTTGAGACCCTGTTACAGACTTTCGGAAGGGTCTGAAATGAGAGAAGGCCCCAGAAACCTGGGCTGAAACTACTTACAGCAATTTTTGCTATTAATTCTTCTGAAGTCAGCTCTGTTCACAATGAAAAAGACTCATATGAATGGGTCTTGAGTAATTGTCTTTAGATAATAATTTAATGATTTTCTGTTAATGATAAATTATATCCATGTTATAGATGTTAACATAAATATTTTATATATAAGATATGTATTTATAGAATGATTTTTAACTACTTTGTTATCTTTATGAATTAATCTAGTCTTTTTATCTAGTTTCCTCATTTATAAGAAGGGGCCACTATCACATCTATCCTCACCCTTTCCTCCTTTCAAGCTGTCTTCTGTACTTTCACAATGTAATGGGCAATGAAATTTATATTTTATTCAGAACTTTGGCTGTGGGTGCGAAAATAAATTTTAAAAATCATGTTTATATCATAGCATCCATATAAATATTGTGCTTTTCAGTGAAAAGAAATTGTGGGATTATATATCCTTTGCCACAGCCAGTAGAACGCCCTCAGCCACTGCCCTATGCCTGCTGTAGATAATGTTCAGATGGAATCTCTTGCTGAACATAATGCCACACATGACTTTATATTTGGATTCCCTCGTTCAGCATTTTATTTTTCATGGAATTTCTAATTACGTTTTCTTGAGAGAAGAAATCTTTGTCTTTTTCATCATATCTCTAATATCTTCTAGCTTTTTTTTCATGCTGGGACTAATAATATATTTTTAAAAACCTATAAATTCCTCTCTTAAACAAGATGAGAAGAAGCTTAAGTTTCCCAAGACAATATTTTGTCTCAAATTTTCTCATTTTACTCAATATGTTTGAGTAAACTCAATTTTACTCAATGTTTGAGTAAATTTTACCAATAAATGGTAAAATACAAGAAATTTTGGCACAAAAATAAGCAACTGCTTGTTAATATTAATTTTTTTCTCTTTCTATCATTCTTCTCCTTTACTTCCTATTACAATTTCTAACATAGCACAGGTAAGTCAAGTTGTTCTCAGTAAGGAAATAATAAATGCAAAGTATGTTTGTGATCATTGCTTGTTAGCATGAAAACAAAATATACATTATTTTAGAGATTGGAGATTATGTGGTTTATTGCCATCTGACATCCTTGTTCCTGTCAAGGAAGTAGCTGAGAAGGGAATTTTATTTTATATTTGGGTAGACATGTATCAGTGACACTTTAAAAATAAAATCCTAGCATTTTGCACTGACACTCAAAATTTATAGAACAGCTACTGTGAGGAAAAGCTTTTGGATGGGAGCAAGAAAACTAAGCTCTTCAATCTGTAGATTGTCTCAATTACTAATTACTAATTATTGTTTTGTTAGTCATCACTGAAACATCACTGAAATGTTTCATTAGGCTCATCAACTTTGGCTTTTAAGGAACCAAAAGTTTATTCCCCAGGCACTACCTCAGTTCATTCCTCCTCAGCAACTTCTGTGCTTTGTCTTATTCCAGCTGAACTAAGTGACTTACCTTCCACTTCCCCACCAGAGGCAGCAATTTTAGAAAGGTGCAGATATGTTGTTCCAACAACATCATTTTTGGTAAGGCGGTCCCTGTGTGGAAGGACAGGTTAAGGCCTCCACCTCTAAGGTTATATATTCATTTCAACAGCAATAATAGAGAATTGGAAAAGACCCTAGACCTCAGAAATCATCCTGTCCTGTGGGCCTCCAGCTTTCCTGTATTTGAAAATCACTTAGAAACCCCATACGCTCATAATTTGTTGTAAAATATAAATGGAATACTATAGATAAGGTGTGTGGTACAGCACTTAGTTCTCAAAACAATGTTAACTATTCTCACTGGTGATGATGGTGGTGGTGGTGGAATGATGGTTATTTGCCATTTCCACTCTCAGGAAGCTGTCAGCTGAATGGCCCATGCAACTAGAACATGCCCAAAAATGATCTCATCATGGCCAGTCATTGCTGGAAGGTTGGGCAAGAACTTTTCAATGTCCTTTATTTGCATTTAATCAGGTAAATTTGTCCATTTTCCATTGTAACAGTAAGGTAGACTAGCTCTGAGAATGTTTTGGTGCTTCTTCCCCAGAAATGATTCACTCTATTTCTGAGCTTAGTAGCATTTAAATCTATTATTTCTTAGGGCATTTCCAGATAATTTTTCTCTATTATTTATGAGCTATTACACCAAGATATCTAAATATTTTCTGCAATAATACTATTGTTAAATTTTTTAAAGGAAAACACCAATTCTAGGACCAATTTATCTCCTCCCTCTGAAAGAAATGCAGATATGCTGAAAGGTAGGAGTCACGCAATCAAGAGTAAACTTCTTCAATAGCTAAATGTTTAACTCTTTCATTTCTAATTAATGCAAGTCTATTTTTAACTCACCAGTCATATATAGTTAGTTTTATTTTTTCACACACTGAAGGAAACTGTTAAAAAGAAACAGAAAAAGTATTTATTTTTGAACTTAATCCAGTAACTATTAAGTAAGTATTCTTATTTTTTTGGAGGGGGGAGAGGAAGAAAGTTTCAAACCTTGATCTGAAGCTTGACAATTTGATTCCACTCAGGGTTTGCATTTTTCTCAATTATATTCGTGCAAACCTGTAAATCAGCAAAACAAAGCAGTGGGCATTCAAGTGTCTGTCTGAAAGCTCACAGTGCATACATACTGGTTATGACTGCAATTTACCTACACATTATTTACTAGTGACCTAGTTTATTTTCCTTGATACTGATTTGAAATATGACATGACATGCGTTAATACTGATCTTTTTTACTATATGCTAAAAGTTAATATTCAACATTGGATTAGAGCAATGAGGCAAGTTAGTGTTTACTGGACATTTATTACTAAATGTCTAAAACACATCTTTTCCTGAACAGGTTCAAAGAGATCTTTTGATTCTGCCACCAAACTGTGCTCCCCAAACTAGACCCCATTCTAGTTTTTCAATCACTTTGCAGGAGGGTACTGCTGCTTGCAACCAGAGTCAGCTGCCACACCTTCCCTCTCACAGACCACAGACCTCATTCAATCCATTAGTAAATCTTGGCATCTCTACCCCAAGCAGATCCTGATCCCCCCCCCCCGAGACCTGTAGCTGAATTTTTGGGATTCCCACTTTTTCCCCTACCTCCTTATTTGATGTCCTTCCCCCGTAGCATGCTCAGGGTTCTCCCCAAGTACTCCTCCTCCAGACCCCTACTGCAGCTTTAAAGCACCATCTGTCCTGCCACCCCCATCCCATCTTAGTTTTCTGTCTTGCTCACTACACTCCAGCCACCTGGCCGTCCCTTCCCTGCAAATGTGTTTTCTCCATGGGGCTGATACATCTGCCTGGAAATCTCTGCTCTTCACATCTCTGCATTCTCCAAGCCTCTGTTCAAAGGTCACTTCTTCATAAGTGTTCCCACGGATAACTTAGTGAACTCCACGGAGTGGGGTGAAGTCTAAATTTAAATCTTACTCTAGAACTTAGGGCCCTTCTGACCTCCTTCCCACCAGGACTGTCTTAGGAAATAACACTGGGCCCCCACTGGTGGCACAGCGGGTTGAGCTCCAAGCACTGTGAAGCATCCGCTGCACAGTAGACTGAGTTCGATCCCTGGCTAGGGTGGGGACCCACATGACACAGCAGACCTCTCCTGCCTCCCCCACTGCTCCCCTCAGCAGTGTACTTCAGTTGATCTGCCTGTTCTGCTCCCCAGTCTGTCTCTGGTGAATCCTCTCACCTCCCGCGACTCTGGTCTGTACTCCAGCTTTTGTGTGCATAAATAAATAAATCTTTAAAAAAAAATAAAGGAAATAACACTGGTTTGTGTGTGTGTGTGTTGCCAAATCTCACCTTCATAAATAAATGGGTCAAGTAAACAGAAGATGCTAATTCTTCATGTTCACAATTGCTCATGGTGCGCTGTTGTTTTTCTACAGAATGCTTGACCATCTTTGTAAGTAAAAGTGGTGGTTACAGGTCTTCTCACACCACAAGTCCTCTATCTGTTCCCAGAGGACTGGAACGGGGCTCCCCTGTCTGACTATCCAGTGTGGCAGCAGAGTCAGAGAGGCCTGAGCAGTTGCTGGGGTGGGGGCGGGCGCGGGTGCTATGCTCGATGGCATTTACAAGGGTTGCTGTTGCTGGAGACAAGCTTGCCCAAGATTAAGATAATGTTTGGCCTTGGAGCATAATCCAAATAATTCAGTGGTAGCTTTCACTATTCTAATCTTCCAAGAGATGAATTTTCTAATTTGAGTCCTGCATACTTTCCACTCCAAAATACACCCGTGGAGAAGTCTGGCGTGTTCAGACTCAGATAATCTGTGTTCCTGCAGAGTGCCTGCTCATCGGGGGTCTACTTTAGCAAAAAACAAGCAGAAATTCATGCCAAGGAAAGCACAAAGGCTTAAATAATTATTTCTGGAGGCATCGACATTTAGATCACGTACAAACCTTTTTTCCAGCAAAGGAAACTTCTACGAAAGGGTCCACTAGGTTTTTCTTATCTGCATTGCCTCCAAATATTTCCTTCACCGTCTGTGAAAAGGCATCATCCACTGGAACACAAAATGTCATGCAGCAGAAATTAAATCTGATTCTCTTAAAAGAAGCACTATCACTCAGCAAGAGTCTCCTATACATGAAAAAGACAACTGCAACAAGAATTGTTCTCAAAAGTGGCAAACACTAATAGCATTCTGTTGTAGAAGTTCTTTTTGTCTTAGATGAGAGAAAAAGTGTCCTTCCCCTCAAAGTTTTAAAAAGAAAGAGCACCAGGCCACCCTGGTGGCGCAGTGGGTTAAGCAGCGCACTATGAAGCAAACTGCAGCCACTGCAGCACGAGTTCGATCCCTGCTGCCGGCCAAAGAGGGGACCCACATGGTGCAGCAGACCTCTCCTGCCTTGCCCACTGCTCCCTTCAGCAGTGTACTTCCGTTGATTTGCCTGTTCTGCTCCCCGCTCTCTGTGGTGAATCCTCTCACCCCCCACACCTCTGGCCTGTACCCCAGTGACTATATGCATAAATAAATAAATCTTAAAAAAAAAAAAGAAAGAGCACCTTGATTTTCAACATCATAATTTATCAATTTCTTTTTCACTTTGTTATTGAGAGAAAAAGTGTAATCCAGAAAAATTCATCCAGATAAGGTAAGAGACAATTCTCAAAATCAGGTCTGGTTTCAGTTTGGAAAAGTACTATTGGTCAAAAATGATTTAGAGCTAGTCTCCCTTTTCCAAAGAAAGTCAAGGAAATTTAACACAATTTAGTTAATGCATTTAACCAACTACAAATAGCATTATGTCTTACTGCTATAAAACTCAAGAGGGAATAGAGATCAATTATATTCGGATAGCAATTTAAGGTGAGGCTTAATGAATTTACTTCTTTTAAGATATTTCAGAGGGAAAGATGGAATGGGAGGTATTATAAGGTCTTAAAGCCAGGGAGGTTCCCAGAAAAAGTAGCACATTCTAAGGAGGTCCTTGGTCTGTAAAGTGGGTGCTATCTCCTGGGGACTTGGAGAGGGTGTGCCAGAGTCCAGCAGGAAGCAGACATGTGGGCAAGGCAGAGGATGCTGGCATGTCAAAGGACCAAATGGGTGAGTTTCTATAAACAGAATCACTTTGTGTGATTCTCTTAGATGCACCCAATCTTTTGGGTTTTTTTTTTTTTAAGATTTATTTATTTATGCATACAAGAGCTAGGGTATAGGCCAGTCACGGGAGGTAAGAGGATGCACCATAGACAGAGCAGGGAGCAGAACAGTCAAATCGACTGAAATACACTGCTGAGGGGGGCAGCAGGTGAGACAGGAGAGGTCTGCTGCGTCATGTGGGTCCCCTTCCTGGCTGGGGATCGAACTCGCACTTCTGTGTCGCAGTATGTCACGGATGCTTCACAGTGCGGTGCTCAATCCTCTGTGCCACCAGGGAGGCCCTGCACCCAATCTTTTAATACATATAATAGTGACAGACTTCTATTACTAGTAAGTGACCACCTTTGCTTAGCCATCCTTAATAATCTAATAGTGAACATATTTATTTCTTTGTAATACTTCACATTTTCAGTTAGGGTGAAAGGAGAGGCAGACTGCTGGCCTCTCTTCAGTATTCTCTGTTATAAGAAGATGTAGAACACTGACCAAAGAAGGGATAGAGCAGAATGGGCCAAAGGTGAACTAAGGAACATGGCTCAGTGTCCAATGGACTTGCCCCATGTACCTGCCCAGGGAGTTCTAGTGGGGCCAGAATGAATGAAAACAAATGCAGTCAGGACTTTTAGAAGAAAGATATTCAATTGGGAACACCAAACACGACTTGAAATATGACTTTAACACTTCTAATCATGCAGCTAATGGGTCATCCTGGCAGGATTAAATCAATACCTACTTTGGGGGATGTCCTCTGCCCTGTAGATTTTCAGCAAGAAGGTCACCCAGCGGAGGGTGATGCCAGCTGGAAGTAACAAATTACTTTCCACATCGTCACTGTCATCACGATCTCGTTTCTCAGGCTATTGGGGACACAGGATTACAAATTATATGTATGGAAAAGCAGTACTTTTAAGAAGTGAAATCAGTACTCATAAAATAAAACCGATGCGAACTGTTTCCATTAGGAATTTCTGTTTCCGGTTTAAGAATTCAGCCACTAATTCAGCCTCAAAAGTGCTTAACACAATCAAAGTTCTTCAATCAATACATCACAGAGAATAGTGTGACCTTTTGTGATTTTTGAGCACAAAATAGTAGACAAAAAGAGGCTTCTGGAAGTTTTTCCAATTGCTCTTGGTCATTTACTGTTTCTCAGTTTGCCACTCAGTTTCCTAAAATGACAATGACCCCTTTGTATAGCAATGTCTGATTCTGCAAATAAGCATGCTTTATAGATTAAAGGAAGATATAAGGAAGATTAAAAACACATATCTTGACTGGATGAAATGCCTATTAGATACACCAGGAGGGAGTGGAAGTGAGCAAAAAAAAGAATCTTTTTATGAAGAAAAAATAGCTTCCGAAAAATAGGAGGAATTGGTGAGGCTGGGGCTATTGACTGGAAGTTACACCATTTCACAACTACTGTCTCCTACTTGCTCAACTCTAGGTCCTGTTTTTTAGTTAGAAAAAAAAATGGAAAGTTGATAGAGAAAGTGGGGGCTCACAGGAGGTTCATCTCCGGTTCCTAGGACAAACATGCTGACTTTCATGTAACCTTTAGCACCCAAGCTGGTATCTTCAGGGTCGTTGAGAAGGAGCCATTTCCTCATGACAGCATGTCCTGAAATAAAGTCAAGGGACAGAGAGGCTGACAGATCTGTGATTTCACCTGCTATCAGGTAAATCAGCATTTTCTCCCAAGTCTCTTCATGATGCACCACATTTCTCAGGTGAGTATGTTAATAATGTCTTCTGCTTTGCACTCACCCCATTCCCTCCGTCTTATTCATGCTCTGCTGTCACTCAAATGAGAACCTCTAAGTTTCTAACTGGGTTTATAATTTGATTTTGATAAAATGAAAATATTCTTGCAAAACAGAGAAATAACCTATTAATGAGTGTTAGGTTAATTACCATCAGATTAGAAAAACTAAACTAGTAATGCTCATTCCTGCTAAGTGTCCTTCTCCCTCTTCAATGAAGAATTGTTTTTGATGACTCGATTCCTCAATTTTCTTGATTCCCTGAATTAACACATTCATGTGGAAAATATCACTTACCAGGTTCATCGTAAACGAATCCAACATCAATCTGGAAAAAATAATTGAAAGTAGTTCAGGTAGATTTTACAAAGTTTAGTCACTTCAAAGAAATCATCATTATTATATAAGACTCCTGACTAGACTTAAATTTCTTTGAGACCCAACATTTCCATCTTATCCTCTCTGTACCCCCCAATGCCTTGCCTGGCATGTAACACATAGAAGACTCTCAATGAATCATACTGAATGAGTGAGTCAGTCTTAGAGCTGGAAGGAGCAATGAAAGCAGGTGTCCCAGCTTGCCTAAGAACATTTCCAGTAGCTCATACAGTCTCACATTCTGTGAAACTCCTTGGTCCCAGACTAACCTGGAATTAACTATCCTACTAGAAGTCACTAGTGCAACTTCCTAATAGTCATCTTCTTCTCCTACTACTAATGCTAATGCCAGTGTTAATATAACCATGAATTGGGCTAAGTGCTGTGCTAGATCCTCTATAGATTTTATCTCTCTTTACACCCCATTTAATACATGCAGATCTACAAGAACTAAGGATCAGAGAAGTTGGCAGTGGCCACCTGGTGGCAGACGGGGTTTGAACATATGTTGGTCTGACTTAGATCATCCTCTAGGACTTCTAACTTAGGGAGCGCCTTCTTTGAGCAGCAGTCCATTCTATGAGAATGACTCCGAAGGCACCAACCAAACACTTGTCTTAAATCCCAATGTTAGTCACTTGGAGAAGCACCCCAAGTTTCTCTCCTGGTTTGGCTTGCCTTTCATACTCCAGATGTGCAGTAATTGGTTTGGGAGATGGAGATCTGAGACCCTATAAGTGGAGCTGGATGAGGCGTTTCTGGTCACAGTCAAGCACCCTTCCCCTTTGGAGTGGTGCACTGGCTTCCATTCCCGGGGGAAGTCTGGGAAGGACTGACACACAGCTTCCAGGCATTTCCCAGGCATCTGATTACTGGTGCACTGGCTTCCATCCCCAGGGGAAGGCTGGGAAGGACTGACGCACAGCTTCCAGGCATTTCCCAGGCATCTGAGTACTGAAAGTATCTACATGGATGTCCACAGACCCAGGCCAGCACACACTCAACTAATTTCTGATCTCTGGGGCACGCATGCTCTGCTGGTATTCCAGCTCTCAGCAAGGATTATGACATCAGTCCTTCACAAATAACCTCTAGATGTCCCCAAGATGAATATCCTGAGACCTGGATAGGAACCCAGTTCCTCATTATGAAAGTGCCCACCTTCCATGTAAGCTGGAATGAAACAGACTGTTAACACTCACCTTAAATTCTCCCATCAGACTATCAGCCCGCAAAGAGTGGGAATTGTAGACCTGAAAGAAAGGAGCGCTGTGAAAAGATTACAGCTCTAGCAGGCAGCTGTTGAGCATGACCTTCCTCCTCTGGATCTCCTTACCCGAATGCTGATGATCTCATCCATCAGTTCAGAGGGGGTGATGTGAACATTATAGAAAAATAACTGTCAATACAGAAAGGAAAATGTTTGAATGTCAGCAGTTGGTCTCAGGTACAGTAAGATCTGATGCTACAATTTGGGGGGCCTCCTTTAAAAACCCAACACACAAACCCAGTGAACGCATTGCAGGACCCAGAAAAGGCCCTGGAGCTTAAACTTCATTAGCTTTATGGCAACTCACCTTTGCATGCTGGGAAAAGGGTTAAGTAATAATTACACCATTTATTCAACAAATAAGTTGTTCATTTAGGACCTTCATTACAGCTCACTGAAGTAAAGACCTAAGCTTTCTTCATGTTATTTCAAATCTTATTAAAATGGTTGCTTAGGGTTCGCATGACCTAGAAAGTTGAGTCTAATTCTCTACCAGTTGTGATATACCTTGAGGGGGGTGATCCTATGTCTCAAAATCATATATGGTATTGTAGACCAATGTTAACTGAATAAAGAGAAATAATATTAAAATACTCACTTACCTTGATACACACATCAGTTTTTCTCATTATTGGTCATCCCAAGTTTATTGGCTTAGTTATGGAAATATAATTAACCTAGGTATTTTTTGTGAATTTTTTTTTTTTTTATTTATGAGTTAATCTGTTGAAAGTTACTTGATCCTTTCCTTTTGCTGAGAGATTCAATCTAAAAAGTTTTCATTAAAATGAGAAAATTCTGAGGTGGAGAATTTTTGAGATGAGTAAAGACAAAGCCTGAATTCCAGAAGCCTCCGCATTCAGTCATTCAGTATCTTGTCCTCCTTCCATTCCAGCTTTGTCCTCCCTCATGAATCTTGCCCAGTCTTTCTCAAAGTCCGTGGTCAAGTGCCCCAGGTCACTGAGCACTCACTTTCTACAGTTGCTTTGGCACTACTTAGCTGCATGCTGTTGTCTGTGATTTAACTAAAAAGTCAGAAATAAGGGAAAATAAGTCCTTCCACAAAGCTGGGGCTCGCTTGAATGAAGAAGAAATTAGAATACTAGACAGGAGGAACCAGCTCCTCCTGTGAATAGGAAGTAGGAAAAAAGCCAGAGCAGAGGGCTGGATTAGAAGCAACAGGAAACTAAGAGAAACTGATAGAAAACTAGAGGCAAAGGCTTCAGGTCACAGAACAGGAGACTCAGGCCTAAGGAATCTCAGAAATGCGTCTCCTCAGCAAAGTTAAGTCTTCACAGCCCTGATTGTTTTTGTGGCATTTGAGATCTCTGTCAGGGGATTAAGTGTTTTTAAGGAGTGTTTCAGAAGAGGTCAATAGCACCAACCTAGATTCTCAGCATGGGAGAAGGGAAAGAATCCCTTTGCTCACAATTGTTTCCTTTCACATATATTATTTTTATAGCTAATTAGGTTTGGATACCTTTAAAAAGTCAAGGTACTTATTCACACAGGATCATTCCTCAGAGACATTCTGCACATTAGATAGGGCAAGAGTAGATGTAAGTGACTTCATGAGCTCCTATCATAAGGGGGTGCAGGGACCACTAAGCAGGGTTCCATCCAAGAAGTTGTTGCGGAAACACCAAAAACATGGGCAGCTCTGAGAACCAGTGACGAGACAGCTCACGTGACTGCAGGAGCCCATGTTTCTCAACTTAGCATGTTCAACACTGGAACCCTGCATTGTCTTTACTAGTCGGGTTGCACATACCCCCACACATGACAAGGGAGAGGTGCAACTGGGACAGAACACACTCACTGTGTGACAGGAACATGGTTGTCCAGTTACCTCGTCAAAAAATGGGTTGTTCCCTCTCTTGATCCTTGTCCGGTGTGTCTGGCCACAGATGTGAACTTTGACCACTGGCTTGATGTTGTTGCCACTTAACTGCCGGCCTTCAATCACTCGTACACGGATCTGCAAGCACAGAGGGGGTGTGATCCTTTCCCAGAGCTCTGTGACACACAGCACTCATGTGTTGCCTCAGCTCCTTCACCTGCAAGGGTGGCTGGAGCCCGGCCAGGCCTGCTTTGCCATGTGCTGGTGCTCTTGGATTTGGACTCACTCCCAAGACGGAAACTGGGACTGAGTTGCAGAACTGAAGACAGTAATGGGGTTGAAGCAGTCCAGCACTGGCCCCGGAAAGGACAGGGCTAGGATGAGGTTGCGACTCAGATCAT
Organism: Galemys pyrenaicus; assembly: GCA_019455555.1. Lineage (NCBI taxonomy): Eukaryota > Metazoa > Chordata > Mammalia > Eulipotyphla > Talpidae > Galemys > Galemys pyrenaicus. Next base: position 7,207,755 of record JAGFMF010011406.1, on the reverse strand, counting down.
AGCCCCCGAGCTGGCCTTCCTGCATCTTGGAAAGCACTAACTCCCTCCAGGCTGCCTCCAAATGGAGGGAGAGTCCAGAGTTAGGAAAAATGCACACCAGCACTTCTAATCTCTGACTGGCTCCTTCCGGTCATGAAAGGGAAGGAAGGGCAGAGTTTTTATTTCTCTGAGGCTTTCTTTGGCTTGACTACATCTATTCCCACATGCAGAAGCAAGATGGAGAGCTCTTTTTACAGGACTTGCATGCTAACCTCCCTTTGCACCAGGTGAGCCACTGCCCATAGGAAGAGCTTCTTCCCAACATCACTGCAGTCCCCGTAGTGGGACCACATGTGGTAAAAAAGATGTGGTGTGCTAGTGCCGTTCCTACCTGGAAGTCCTGGGGCTTGTTGGACAGAATCCGTCGACTTTTCTTTCCTTTCGTGAGCCTCCGGGCAAGCTGAGCTTCTGACACTATACCGCTCTGCCCCTTGGGCCCAGCACCCCTGATTCTGCTATCTAACTTGTCTTCATCACTTTCATCCTCCTCTTCTTCTCCTAAAACACCACAAAGGAATCCAGTCAGAGGTGGCGCTCACCCTGTGGATGTCAGAGCACTGGTGCAGAGCTCCTGAGGACATACTTCTTGGTAACTCTGATGTGGGACTCATACAGTTTCTTTAGGAAAATGTGATCTCTGGCCACCAGGCAGGATATCTTCAAAAGGCCACAGGAACACCCTCTATACCACAGGGAGGGCCAGAGGAGATGGCACAGTCAGTCAAACCCAGCTGGAGATCACCATTTCCAGGGACCTTTCTTCATTAGGCTGGGGAGATGAGGATGTGCCCTGGGAAAATGAAGCCTTGCACGGGAACCCAACCTCGCTCTTCCCAACGCTGGTCTTTTCTCTGGAGACTCAGGTGACTTTCCTGTCTCCTCTCTGACTGAACCTCCTGACTCAAAAATGTCCTCTCCACCCTCATGGCAGATAGGAAGCTCTTCTCCAGTTTTCTTTCTCTGCAGACCACAGTGGTCATCATACTCTCCTTTGTCCTCCTCTCTACATATTTCTGTCCCCTCACTTATCCCACAAGCTGTCAAAAACATTCATGGGGAAGCTTTTCCTGCTTAGTAAACTTGTTTCCCATGTCTGAGAATCTGCCTCCTACTTGTCCTTTGGCACCCTCCAAATGTCTATTCTCTCTCTTTCTCTCTCAACACCTGCAAAGTTTCCTTCTCACTGAAACTTTCTTTTTGCCCTCAAATATACACAGAGCTTTTTCTCCTTAAAAAATAAACACACACACACAAATCAACTTCCCCCTCAAGGCCTCTCCTCTCTTTTATTCACAAACTCTTTGAAACTTGCTGACAAATTCAGCTTTTTTAATAAAGTATGAACTTAATATAATTTAAGAGAGCATAGAAGGCTAATCACATTATCAAAAAATGCAATAACTCACACTCCTTCCTTTACATGCAAAATCATATAAAGTATTTAATTTCCACATGGGGTCACCTGTCAGTCATTCACATTCTAGTAAAAAATTAGTCCAATCATGTTGCCATGTAGCATTGCTCTTTAAAGCCTGCCCTCTGCAAAATAACTTGGATCTCTTTGTCTTTGTTCTTGAAGAAGCTTCAAAAGGAGGATTTCCTGTTCCCCATCTTGTTGTTCCTAAAACCAAGCTCTTAACATATTTTCCCTCTTAATCTCTTCTAGGTGAGTCTTGTCTTGGGCCCCTCCCTGACTTTCCCAGACGGAGTGAGTCACACCTTCACATATTTACCACATCCTCACCATAGTCTTCATCTAGTGCTACCTGCAGGCCTCTCCACTACCATACACTCCTCAGAAGCAGGAAGTATGCCCTTTTTCCTTTGTGTCTGTCTCCTTTCAGTCATGCCTTACAGAAATCCCAGTACAGAGCAGGGGCTTGATGCATATAGAATGGTAAATGGTAAATAACAATGGGGTCATATCCCTCCTCATGTCCTCGCATATTGTCGAGGGACTGGCAAAGCTCCTCCACAGCTCTCAGAAAGAGCAGGGACCCAAGCAGCTAGAGGGGTGTTCCTCTCAACCTTGGCACCAACCTCAGGAAAGCAAGAAGGTCACACTCCCCTTCTGCAAACCTGTTCTGGACTGGAAAATGTCTGGGTCACATGGATCTAAGCTCCTCCAACAACAAAGACTATCTCTCTGCAGTCATCCCAGGGCCAAGTGGGGCTTTGCATACCCCTTAGCGATACTAGACTCCAAACAGGGGCCATGAAACTCTTGACTTCCAGAAATAAACCTTGGATAATGAAGAGCCAATTTATTCTAGAAACACCTCTTTTTATTCAGAGTTTAAGAATGGATCAGAGGAAATCTACTTAAGTCATGGTTACAGCCCAAATCTCTGCATGGCAGCAGAAGGCAATTTGAGCAGGAAACTGCCGCTTTATGTGGCAGGAAGCTGCGCAGGATTAAACAATGCTACCCTAAGTTTTCCACAAAAAGTGGGGGGAGCCCTTAAGGCACTGATGAACACATCCTCCTGCACAGTTGCTTCATTATCCAATCTTTGTGGTTATTTTGGCATGTTCCCTTAATAAGATCCAGGCATGAATTTCAACCACAGCCAAGGGAATCCACAATGACTCTTTCATAGTCACAGAGGGCAACATTAAGTTGGGAACTGAATAGGAAGCTGCTGGCTGTATTTGCCTCCTAAGGCTGTTGTAACAAAGTACCACAGACAAGGTGACTTAAAACAATAGAAACTGAGCCTATGACTTCCAAACGCTAGAAGTTCAAAATCAAGGTTATGGCAGGGCCATGTGCTCTTGGAAGTCTCTAGGGAAAAAAATCCTTCCTTGCCTCTAATGAGTGACTCCTCAAAATGCTTGGTATTCCTTGGCTTGTAGCTGTGTCACCCCAACTTTCCTTCTGATCATATGGTGTTCTCTCCCATGCCCAAATGCCCTCACCTCTTCTCACAGGATACCAGTCACTGGATTTAGGGTCATCCCTAATCTTAATTAATTACATCTGCAATAGCCTTGTTCCAAATAAGGTCATATACTGAGGTTCCACATAGATAAGATTTTGGGGATGGGGACACAATTCAACCTACTACAGGGGACAATTTTTGTACGTTTCCAGTTTTCTCCATCTCTTACTCCAGTCCACATGTCCGCATCTACAAAAGGACCCCCAATCTATTGACCATGGATTATGCTCCCCCCCATTCCACTTCTTTCATGTCCTTGATTTTCTCTTAACCTGTGTTAGATTTTTGTAGTCTTACACCACAACCACCCCTCTACATGCCCCTCAACCCCTCCCCTTCTCACACTTCATCATACTCACCTGGTTCAACCAACTCTTTACATATTCTGCCCTTCACCCATGCAGTTGGTCTTGGCTGAGAACACTCATCTTACTGAGTGGTCTCACTTTAATGTCACAATCACAGACTTTAAGAGGACTCACAGAACTCCTCGATCACCTACCATGGTCTTAAGTTTTCCTGGATCTACTTCAAAATTCTCTTGGATCCCGGTGCAATGGCCACTAATTAGCCAATGAGGTCAATTCACTCTACTTTTTAAACTCCCACCTAATTTGCACTTTGAACGCTTATGACACCCTTTCTCTGTCCTTCTTACCATCAGCTTACTTCTTACTTCATTGAGAAAACAATTAGTTTTTATTTTATTGAGAAAACAAGCAATAAGCAGAGAATTTCCATATCCTCCCAATTCCTAAACAACCATTCTAGCAGAATCTATTGTCTGCCTTCCCTCCTACAACAATCAGTGAGCTGAATGGGATCTATACCCCCAATCCAAGGCTAGCCCTTCAGAGTAGGTCCTAAGACATAAACAATTGGGGGGTAATTGACTTTATACATGGGCAAGGGAAGTACTTGGTTAAAGGATTCCCACCAGGCTCTGCAATAGCAGTTGGCCATCTTCCACAATTCTTTGGGATTCTTGATACTGCTGGATGAACTCATAGGAAGAATACCAGTGGGGGTTGGATGTGGGTCAAGGTCAAGGCAAAGAGAAAGAAGCTCTGCTCTAAGGGCTGACCATGAGACTGGTGGCTGACAACACAATCCAATGATGGCACATTTAAGAGGTGAAGAAACACATAAAAAGAATCTGGAGCCTGATAACTAGGGAACATGTGTAGGGTGGAAGCACAAACTGAAGCAAAGTCTTGGCCAGGACCTCTTGCTGGAGTTTGTGTCCTGGACACCCTCACCATGAGGTTGTTCAGTAAGGGCATTTTGTAAACAATTTTGATGTCCTGATTCAAGGCAGCTTCACCTGTCTCCTGGGGTCAGTATTCAGGAGGTTAGGGAGCTACAGACAGTATAATGCTAAGGAAGGTGCTGAGACTCCCATGGGGTCCTGGGCCTTCAGAAGGGTCAGCTTACCTCCCATGCCTGGCACGCTGGTCTCACTGGGGTCACTTGGATGTGGAACTGAAGGTGGCTCATAGCCAATCACCAAGTCAATGGTGGCCTGGGTGGAAATAATTCATTGCAGACAGTATCAGTGCAGGGCATTGGAACACTATGGACTCAATGCAACTGACATCATCAGGAGTTAAAGACCTAGAAAAGGTGAGCAGGGGGATGGGAGCATGGGAAACAGAATAGAGGGTGACACATTTTCTCAAGCGTGAGCTCAGTGGAATGTAAAGACTAAAAGCCTGAGAAAAGAGTTATCTGTTAACATCGCCAAGTGTTTCACTGCTGAGGAACAACCTCATAAACTGGAAGAAAGCTGAAATAAGCATGCATGAACTTGTATTTAACCTCCACCCTACACTGGAGATGAACTGCAAAATCAGAATTAAAGGCACAGTGGTTCTTTTTAAATAATTAAGTTGTTTGTTTATTCATTAATTGCTAGGATTTATTTTTACACTTCTTTGTATAAAAAATTTTAAGGAACTAAGAAAAAATTATAAAACTGTGATTTATAAAATAAGATGATAAAAAGGAATCAAGCCTGATTAAAGAGGAAACAACTAAGCAAATCGTGAAGTTCAAGGTGATTACCAATCCTCTTGCATAAAATGTGGCTGGGCACCAAGGCAAAAATGAGAACAAAAATTTTTATAGATGTTTCACTATCAGAAAAGAAGAAACATGCTAGTTCCTTAGAGGAAATAAATTAATCTGACCTTTAAAAATTTCTCAAATGGTCATTACTTTAATAAAAGGCAAAAATGCGATCTGAAGAGGAACCAGAGTACACATGGACATTACTGGAGCAAAGAGCAATTAGGGCAGAAATACGTTTGTATTTCATAAACCATGAATTTACAGAAGTTCAAAAATGGGGGCCTAGTGGCACAACGGGTTAAGGTGCAGCACTACGAAGCTATTGGCAGCCTCTGTAGCATGAGTTCGATCCCCAGCCAGGGAGGTGACCCACATGGCGCAGCAGACTTCTCCTGTCTCACCTACTGCTCCCCTAGGCAGTGTGCTTCAGTCAATCTGCCTGTTCTGCTCCCCACTCTGTCTCTGGTGATTCCTTTCACCCCCACACCTCTGGCCTGTATGCCAGTTCTTGTATGCATAAATAAATAAATCTTTAAAATAAATAAATTTTTTCTAAAAAAGTTCAAAAATGTTTGTTGGGGTACTGAACATAGGGTTGCTAATTTTCATCTTGCCAAACACATACTACCAGTTACTATTACAATCGCTTCATAAAGAAATGCACTTTAACAGAAGAAATGAGGAAGGACAACTTCAGAATAAAGTGAGTCCTTTGCAAACAAGGATGACACATGTGCAGGTATACACACATATCATCCACATGACCACATAATATCCAGATTTAATACACAGTATTTAGCACATTTATACTAAAATCATTCACTGTTTAGTTGAAGTTCAAATGTAAATATCCTATCTGTCTGCTGACCAGTGTATACTTCTTCATGGATTAGTATAGTCTGGAGTCAACATAGGGACTATGGTCTGGGAGACGCTGAACAAGAAAAATGAGTAATGCCCCTTAAAGTAGCTTCACGGCCATGCTCACTGCAACAGCATCTTGGGCTGCTATGCTCAGGAGCCAGGCTACACCAGGAGGGGAAAATGCAGGAGGACAAAGGGCCTCAATTGCTAAACTGAATTGAAAGATCAAATGTTTAAACAGAAGAGTACATGAACGGGTCAATCTTTGGATCAGTATCTTTTTTAGTAGTTTCAGGATTCACAGAGTTGATTCAGGGATCTGATCTCCTGTGGGGAGAGGCAGGTAGAAAGGAGGAAACTTGAATCCCTTAACTTTCCTTACTCCATTCATTCATCACAGTTCTACCATTTCAAAGTTCTACCTACACATGTTTTCCTCTGTGCTTACAAACAAGCAGCCAGAAAAAAATCCCTAACTATTGCCATTCTACCAAAGTGTCAGTTCTCTCAGCCTGGTTTTAGACAGGAGGGTGATAGCCAACATTTGAAATTTATGTTTATGCTGAGAATGCTGATTTCCAAGCATGATTAGATTCTCACATTCAAATTGCTTACAGTAAATCTTTAAGTTTTGACTAGGGCAGCAAAATTAACATTACTAATGGATATTGAGATGCCTGACCTGTATTATTGCCCATGTAGTTGGTCTCTTTTAACATAAAATGTTATTTCTTTGCCTAGGTGGCTAAGGAAAAATGAAGGAGCTAAAGGGCAAGGGTGTAGCTTTATGAATGCTTATAAGCACTCATAGGAAATCTGAAGGTTGGGGTATTTGCGTCAATTCCTTTTTAAAGCATGAGTAAGAGGATCCCTGTCTTCGATCAGATAATATCTTTATGTACTTATCTGGAGAGGCTGTGATCAGAAAACATTCAGCTGCTGGTGCAATAATAAAGATCTTAATATTAGAGTCTTGATATTCCAAAGTAAGTATTAATGAAATTCCTTTACAGACTGGTTAAAGGAGCATCTGATAACATGGAGGTACACTCACCACAAATGTTAACAACACCCAAGTGGAGAGATGCAGAGTGGCACCAAGAGAAGATCTCACTCTCAGAGCACTCTGTCATAGAAAATGCAGTTTATCTGATTTGCTAATTCTGTAAATGAGATTATTAGACCAAATAATTTGTTTAATCCCAAAACTATATTTCTGCTTTCTGTATAGTGAGCTAATTATAATTCCACATTCTTTTCTTAATAAATTTTCACTTAACCATCACACTTCAAAACCATCCAACAGGAGGGGAAATGCTCACCCCGGTGTCTTGTCCTCTTTCGTTTAGCAGGGTGATCTGTTTGTAGGGCAGTGACCTGCTTTGGTCTCCAATCAGGTCCTTCAGGGCAAGGGAGGCCGTGCCAATTAATCTGCAGGGAAAAGAAAGAGCACAGAGCAACTAAGTAAGATACACTTCCATTTACTCGTTGGACTTCCTAATTCCCTTCCTGTTCATCTGTTATTATTAACATCCCTTATCATCAAATATGGGCCATTTTGCTCTCACCTTAGCGGGGTATTTTAGCAGTAAACATGACATATCACTTCTTCATAACAAATAGCTATTTCAAGAATCAAACCAGAGAACCTCTAAAATGATAAATCATGAATAAGATAGATGGATGAGAAGCAAAGACTGAATACAGCACCCAGAGTCCAGGAAGAAAGAAAAGTAGGACAAAATTCAGACATTCCTTTGTCATGGAAATCTAAAAGGACTCATAAAACACAAGCAGACCTCAAAGTGTAAGTATGTTGATAGTTTGGGTTTTTTGTTTTAAAGATTTATTTATTTATGCATACAAGAGCTGGGATACAGGCCAGAGTCCAGGGAGGTGAGAGGATCCACCAGAGACAGAGTGGGGAACAGAACAGGCACACTGACTGAAGTACACTGCTGAGGGCAGCAGTGGGTGAGGCAGGAGAGGTCTGCTATGCCATGTGGGTCCCCTCCCTGGCCAGCAGCAGGGATCAAACTCATGTTGCAGTGGCTGCGATTTGCTTCATAGTGCATTGTTTAACCCACTGCACCACCAGGGAGTCCCGATAGTTTATTGATGGGACTAATTTGTCACTGTATATTTTCCAAAATAGCATTCAAATGTTGGATTATGCACTTCTCTCTCTTTCTGGAACCTGAGGGGTTATGTTCAGTCTCTACCACTCACTCATCTAACTCTCAGTGCACACAAATTATTGGTGCAGGAGAACCTATGCGCCCTGCTAGCTGGAGTGAAGCTAATCTTTAAGGCCAGGGATTAGAGAGTACTTAGAATACTCTAACTCCACTGCTTGGAACATAAGACATTTCTTAAAAGTTATGTACTGAAAGAAGGAAAGGAAAAATAAATATTAAGAATTCCCCAAAATTTTAATAGGTAGGACATGTGATCAAACAAATGGGCAGACCACACATCCCAAGGGAGTTGGCCAACATAAACATGTAACCCATGGAATTGTCTGCAAAGTGGGTTTTCTAAGTGTAACAGTAGATGAGAGGGGGTGAGTGGAAGGTATTTCCTTTCTGCAATGCAGTCAAAAAGCAAGGAGCCCAAGGGGTGTGCTTTCAGTATGGATACTAAAAAAGAAAAATAGTAGGAATTTTTAAATGTGATTTACTTATACCTCCCCCATATTTGCAGCAACTTATACTAATAAATATTAAACATTAGTAGCATGGAAGATCATTAGCACAAAATAGAAAACTAAACATCAAGTCCTCAAATTAAGTAATAGAAGAGACCTTTTATATCCAAAAACTCAGATTAAAGAAAACTTAGTTGAGCATAAGACTCAATTCTGGAATTTTGAAGCAAAAATACTCAGAAAACTTGATGTTGTTCAGGAATACTCATTTTATTCTAAAATGTAGTATTGCTTCTTTAAAACTTAGGATGTGAATGTTAGTGTCAACATAGGCACATGATTTTTGAATTAATGTATCCGTGTTCTCCTCCCCAACTCTGACCTCAGCAATAGGACAGATTATAGCACCGGGGTCCGTCACCCAAACACATATATCCAGTGACTCAGCAATATAACCAATGACTTCATTTTCTGTGAAGGGATATATCATATAGGACCAAAAAATGCCATGGCACCTGCCTCACCCAGTGTACCCAGTGAAATGATGCATTTGCATGTGTTTTCTTAGAGACACCTTCTTAGACAGAATACCCCAAGAAGCTCAGTGACATGATATATTCCCACCTCTTCTAATATCACAAGTGGAGTCTGTTATTGACAATGGACATGAAAATTCTGCCCCCAGATAGATAAGATTGAACTTCTCAGTCTTTTAAAGCAGTACAGAAATTAGCTTTCAGTGAACATGAAAACTGATGGAACCTTTAGAGAATACTTTTACAGAAGAGTGTGTTCCCTCAGTATGTATGTTAGACATTTTTTTTTGCATGAGTATATTTTCTCCTCACTTAAATTTTTTATTTCTCTGACATATTGAGGACAAGACTCTACACTTGCCTCCATCTCCATCAGATGAAACAGGTAAACCTCCCGCCTAAGGTGAGAGTCCTTAGCAAAATCTCTTCCACGTGTCTCATAGAACCACACGGCGTGAGAATTTCTCTCCATGTTTTAAGGAAAGGACAAGCCCATGGATTGATAAGTGGAGCTTTTAAGAAGAAAAAGATGTGAAGACATGGGATTAAAAGTCATCTGACTGGTATCAGATGTCAAAAAGAGGCGTTAGCCTTGAAAGATGTGGAAATACAGTGAATTTTTTTCCTCACATTTCCATGATTCATAGTTTAACTTTGTGATTAAAATAATAACACTACACACTTGTGCATGCATTGATTTGTTTTTGCTAAAGTTAAGATGGCCTGAATCTCTATAGTGATAAATAATTCTAAGAACAACAAAAAAGGGAGGCAGGATGAGATCACACAAGTGGAAAGATGGCTGGTCAGGGGTTGGAGCAGCGTTTCTCAACCTCAATGTCACTGACATCTTGAACTGGACACTTTTTTGCTTGAGGGGTTGCCTTGTACCTCATCCCCACTAGTATTTCTACACACTGCCAGTTGTCCCCTGGTGGACAAAAATCACTCCAGATTTGAGAACTAAGGGTAAAAAGATTCTTCTAGCCCTAACTCTGTCCCAGCTTTCTTTGAGGCCTTGAGTAAGTAACCCAACTCTCTGAGCTACTCCATTATCTGCGAAAAAGTAGATTGAAATAAATACCTTCTCTGATTCTTTTCAGGTCTAAAAGTCTTCTACGAGGCTTATTATATGTGTTTCATTTTCTACGTGTATCTAAGAAAGTCTCTCTTAAAGTCTTGGTTGATTTAGGAAAAATACGTCCTAGAATATATTCATGCTGGATAATTCAGAACATGATGCAAGGTTTCTGCCTTCATAGGAATTGAGCTACAATGCCATAGGGCAAACTTAAATTCACAGAGTGTCAAGGAAGAAAGATTAGACTGAAAGCAGAAATGTGGATTACAACAAGACATATGTAAGACAATAGGGAGTGGTAGGGCTTGGAGAAAACAGACTTGCCTAAACCTCAAAGCCAGACTGCTAGGCTTTCATGACCCTAAATGTCTTTACAACTCCCATTCTGACTCACTAGCATCTGCTGCTTTTCTCTTGAGAGGAGTAACATATAACTGGCTAGGAATGGAATAAAATAAAAGAAGCCAGTTAGAAAGGCTTACTTCAATTTCTTCTTTTAGAAATCTTTAGCCCCATTTCTTAATCTGAGCTTTATCATCACAAAATTCTGATGCTTTGGGGAAGAGTTAAAAGACCACCTGGCTTTCTTTTTTCCGAAGCAGGAACTGTGTTTAGAGAAAAGTATGGAAAGACTTAAATTCCAAGACTATTTCCTATAGTTATGTGGAGTTGAAGAAAAATGCAGACATTTAAAATTTGTCAGAGTTTTCACTGTAAATTGAAAACATTCCCCGTGGGTATGTGTGAGCTCCAGGGCACGTCATCCAGCCTGGCCCACTTATTTTGTAAGAAGTTGTTGCTTGGATACAAAACACTGTGAGGGTCTGGAAGGTGATGACTTGGCCTCCTACACTGGGGAGAAGCACAGTTCAGTCAGCCTGCAGTCAACTTCCTTTAAAGGAGATGACACTAAACCAAGAAGCTTTTCTTTCATGTTACTAATGCTATAAAAATGCTCTAACATTACAGTATGACAGAAAGGGGACACTTTGCCCTATATTTTCATGGAAAAATAAATTTTTCCTTGGACTCTACCCAACATGAAAACAGATGGACCATGCTCAAAAGGAAATTTAATAGTCAAGAATCTTGAGCCCATGAGCTCCCAGCTTGACTTGTGGAATTAATAAACTGCAGATATATTCTGAAATGAAGAAAAGGCTTATTCCTTGCAGTTCCTGAATGTCCATATAGTTTTGTTTTTTTTAAAAAAGATTATTATTTATACATACAAGAACTGGGGTACAGGCCAGAGTCGTGGGAGGTGAGAGGATTCACCAGAGACAGAGTGGGGAGCAGAACAGGCAGATTGACTGAAACACACTGCTAAGGGGAGTAGCAGGCAAGGCAGGAGAGGTCTACTGTGCCATGTGGGTCATCTCCTCGGCCAGGAATAGAACTTGTGTAGCAGTGGCTGCAGATGCTTCATAGTGTGGTGCTTAACCCCTCCGGCCACCAGTTAGGTAACCCAAATGTCCTTATAGTTTTGAGTTGGGTCTCTATGCTACATTGAATCAATCCCAAGCAGTGGAAACAATTACTTAAAAATTAAAGTTATAATGGGGGGTGGGGAACGACATAAGAGTTTATTATAAACTGGCCAACACAGTCATGCTAGTGCTGATTAAGAACTTCAACTGTTTCTTGTTAATACAGACAATCTAAGGTAGGTTTGAATAGAAGAGAGTAGAAAGTATTCTTCTCATTAGCATGGGTGCAAATGGTTAACACCCACATGCCGCAGTGGTGAGCAACCTTTGGGGGCTGACTTCTTTATCAGGGAAGCTCACAAATACTGGTTATTCTTTTGTGCAGCCGGGAGGCAGCCTGTTGAAATCACTGGAGGGGAGTTCACTAGAAATTCCTTCATGACAGAAAAGAAAAATATGCTGGAGGCTGAGGCAAATGAACGTTGCACTGTTTCTGCCTCTAAAGAGTTCCATTTCCATCCTCTGAGCAGGGACACCTTCTGCAACTGGCCTGGGTCAAACACTTTTCTCAGCTGCTCCCACAGCCCCTGTAACAAACCTAAAGGACCATGACCTGCCCACCTTGGGGGAAGCACTGTTTTCAGCCAACCAAGACTTACTTTGGGCCAGGCTTGTGTGGTGTGACCTGGGGTTTCTCAGAGCACCCTGGATTCCTCACCCACACTCTTCTCTCCTCTGACCCAGGTCCTCTCCTCCTCTGGCTCCTAACCTAAAGGTGGGAGGACCCAACCAGTACCTTGTTCTAATGTAGATGGTGGGAGAGGCAGGGGCAGTGAATTTTATCACAGGAAGCTCTTAGAAAAAAACAAACTCTAAAAGCACACCCCACTTCCATCCTCTGTCCACTTGCACCAGTGGGGAACCCTCCTGAGTCAGCCAACCGGCACGCCCAAGCACCTGGATTAGTTCACACACTAAGTCTCAGAATTGGCCTCCCCAGCTTTCCTTTCAGCAGATTCCTAGGACCCTGAGTCAGACATTAGTTCATTCTCATAAACAGAAATTTTGAGAAATACTGGTTTATCACACTGATTCTTACTGGGGCACTGGGAAGGAGGCGGGAAGGGCAGAGGACTGAGAGTAGTGGGAAGGCAGCTGGCACAGCCAGATTAAAGGAGAAGGGGCTTGCATAAATTTTTTTTTAAAATACATTCAGTATAATATAGGTTTGCATTTGAGAAGTGGCAGTAGCAACCAATTATTTAATAGAACAAAGTAACAAGCAACGCTCTATTAATCTCAGCAGGTTAGTCATCTGCCCCATGGCCTCTTCTCTTTACTTCAGACCAGGATTGTCAGAGAAAGGTCTCAGTGCTTTGATTCTGTTCAGCAAGGGAGGGCATGGGTTTTAGAAACCGCAAGAACGCTGTTCCAGACAGTGATCCGCCATCTGGCTGTGCGCAAGCCCTGTGGAGTAGGGCTGAGTCCTGTACGTCTAAGCTGCTCAATTCCTGGGTTTTGGAATCACTGAGCAAGCCTGGAGGCTATTGCAGGATTTATAGGATTCCTGGTCAGGAACAAATGCTTTTTGCCAGGCTCTCCCTACCTTTCCATCCCTGCTGCAAGTGGCATCACTGAGTGAGGGGAGGAGCTAAGTAGAAGCCCAGGTCTCCTCACCAAAGTCCCTCTTGTAGGGGAAGCACTGAGGTCAGTTACTTTGACACCGCAAGGAGTGTGTTAAATAGCATAATGCTGGCATACAGGAGATGCTCAGTAATTATTTCTTAAATGACTATATCCTGTTATTTTGCTATCTGCATGTGACTAATTGCTTGGTTCATTCACTCCTCAAAGATGTGACACTGTACTCAGATAGTTCAGCAGAACACCCACACGCTGTCTCGGCCTACTCTCACCTATTAGAATCAAGGCAAGAGTTTTCACTTATTCATTCATTGGCTCATTCATGCATGTATCAGTTGGATCTTAGAAGGAACAGCACAACACAGTGAGTAAGAACTTGGAGCTAGACAGCGCTGGTTCATTTGGACTCTTACTACAGGCTATATAACTTCTTACTTCTCTGAGCCTCAGTTTCCTCATCTGAAAAATGGTGATAATGACAACTCCCACTTGGTAATATTCTACTAGGACTGAAAGGATGATGTGGTAAGTGCATAACAGCTACTTTTTATTAGAATTTCAGACACTATTCTAGAAAAAGTGACCTAAAAACATATAAGGATGGGACTCTAGGTCAGAACTTGCAGGGAAAGCTAGTCTGCTCATGCATGGCCTAAGCCACAGGAAGATGAGCTTATCAAGGCCAGGCTCTGGGTAAACAGGCATGAATGAACAAATAAGAATCCTTGCTACTACCCACAGCCATTTCTACACCATCACTGTGCAAACTTCTTAAAACCAGTTCTTCTTATGTACAACGTAAGAGTCCTCTCCCCACCCATTATGCTAGTATCATCAATCTATCTGAAAGCAATCTTTATTTTTAGGGTTAGACCAGCTACAGGTAGACCAGCTATATTCAACTGTCACGGGATTTTCATAAAATTCAACTTAGTGGAATCTGAATGAAGTTTCTTTAAAGTGACAGAGCTGGTATGGATGCTTCATTACAAAAAGAGACTCCCAAACAAATCCTTGTGTAAAAACCCTAAGCAAACCAGCCCACCCCCCACAACACACACACACTTCACTGTGATATTTCCCTACTTTCCCCCTGATTTTTTCTTCCTCATACTCATAATTATACCATCTTATATACTATCAGTGTATTTATTTGTGTTTATTTATTACCTGTTCCCTTAAAACTTAAATGCAAAGACCATGAAAGACAAGCCTAGAGCAGTGACTGACACCAGGAGGTAGACAGATTAGTTGATATGTCCTTGCGGAAAGTCCAATATCTTACAAATGACAGGTTATAAAGATTCCTAAGAGATAGTCCTCCAAGTGCAATTAGAAGATAATTACAGCTCTTGTCATTAGAAAACGCTGTTCTCTTTCAGTCTCTCTGGGTGTCTCTCTCCAGGGCTGTGACCCACCTTCACCTACTCAGGAGATCTTAACAGACCCCAGCAGGACTGTGGCAGCCACTTAATTGGCCTCCCCACCCAGTGGGGTTCAGCCTCTCCAGGATCCGGAGACAGCCAGTCCAAACCAGCTTCAATCTTTCCATAGTGTTGCTGCTCTATTGGAAATATGGAACTAAAACAAAATCAAAACTGAGACTTGTTCCACCGTAACATCTACTTTGGGTTCCGATTTTTACACAGCCTGGGAAGCTACTCCCCTTAGCAAGCCCACCTCAATCCCAGGGCTGTCCATGCCTCCAGGGGAAGAAGGAAAGACCCTGGGGGACCACCGAACACCCTGCTGTCCTGTTTACTCCTGGCACAGTCTCATCCTAGGAGAGGTAACAGTATTGAAAACTTGAAGATTAGGTCTTTCATATGCAGGAAAAGATTTCTCATAAGTGATACTATACTTTGCCTTGCTAGAATAGTTTCATTCCGAACCACAGTCTTTTTTTAATTTAAAAACCCCTTTGCCCAAGGAGTTAGTATACTTCACAACCTAAGCTTGTCCTTTCTCTTTTTCTAATTCTAGAGACCCCAGTACCACCCTGAGTGCGTGTCTGAAGCTTTTCTCCCTTTAATATCCTGACACCCTAATCCTCAGCCCAACACACACACACACACACACACACACGGAATAAACCTTGGAAGAAGGTCTGAATAAAACTAGGTTAAATCCTATGGTTTCCACTTAAGGAACTGGGTAACTTCAAGTAATTTAGTGATCCCCCTGAACCTGGCTGAGTCAGGTTGTAACAGGGTAGTCCCCAGGACTTTATCTTAATTTTAATTTTTATCTTTTCTTCCCAAATTTGTCTAAGCCTTTCTAACCCTTTACTATAGGTCTCCACTAAAAAGTCCTTTAAACTTGTAACAGGATTTTGGGCCTTGCGTTAGGGCAATCCTATTTAACTGAACTTTTACCCTCATGGAGGTGGGTAACTTTAAATACTTAATTTCATAATGATATTCTTTATCTTTCCTATATTATTTATAAACTGTATTAAAGTTCCTTTCCATTAAAAGTCTTATATATTTGTCTTAATGCAGCAAATGGCAAAACCCATTTAAAAAAAAGCAAATTTAAAAGTTCTAAAATGCTCCTCTCCCTGCCCTGGAACAAGGTCATTAGAAAGAAACTTGTGATAATATGTGGAATTGTCTTATCACAATGCCTGATATTCGCTATTATGCTGTTCACCAGGAAACTGAAGTAGTTTTTTCCTGAATGACATGAAACTACTGTATCCTCACCATTTACTGAAAAATTAGTAGAGCCCCATTTTAAAGATGAAGAAACTTGCCAAGATATACTTGATAAGAACCAAAGTCCCAGCTAACCTTGTGATTCTTATCTGCCAGCTGCTAGCACAGCTTCTTATGCAAGAACTTGGGTAAAATTCCTTCTGGGGCGCATGGGGTCATAGGCATCTACTTCTTACACACACTACAGTGAAACAGATGCCTTGCATAGCGATGTCTGTGCATATGAGATTTCAGCTTTGCTCTGCCTTTGTTGGATGGGACTGGTTTCGCATTCGCATATGGAGAGGAAAATAAAAATGCTAGAAACACAAACTCTTAGAGACATAATTACAGTCATTTTATCTCAGACATTACAATTTGCATCTTTAGAAGGTCAATGTGGATTTTTTATAACTTTCATGTCTTTACTTACTACACTCAAGCGTTCCTATATTGTTCTGAACCTATGGAACATAATTATAATACTGGTTTCTCTGTTCATGCCTACAAATAACATTATTTAGGAATAACCATGTCTATTTTTCTCAACATTATGTTGGCGAAGTCCTTCTGAGTCTTCTACTCAATGCCTATAGTTACAAGGCTTCTTTCACTCTGACCCCGTGGGAAGGTAAAGGATTCCCAGCCCTGTGTGTGTTCCAAAGACCAGTCTGTGAGCTGTGAGCTGCTTCCGGATGGTTCCTTCCCTACCTTCGGTAGTTTCCTCACTTGGTCAGCACTCAGCTGAAGAGTCAAGAAATATTCAACAAAAATTTCTTGAGAACCTACTGTATGTCAGACACTGTGCTGACAGCTGGTGTTATAATGTTAAACAAGACAGAGGTGGAACTTCCTATCAGGTAAGGAAGGTTAAATGGATAAATAAATTGATAAAGATATTTCAGGTGATGGTGAATGCTGAGTTTGATGAAGATGACAGACACACATCCTTGATATGTGTCTAAAACCCAACCCAGATGCCCACATGTCCAGATGGGTTCCGCTCCTGTTCCCACAGCCAAAAACTCCCTCACCAGAAGGGCTCTGAGGCAATGAAACAGGATGATGAGGGAGAGCGAAGACTGGCCTGCTTCAGCTTCTGTGGCCAGAGAGCCTGAGGCCAAAGGACAAGATTTTACATCTGGGGGTTTGAGGGAAGGAACATGCATACAGAGGGAGCAGCAAATATGAAAACCCTGACCAGTATCTTTTTCCTGTATGCATGTCAACCCACATATGCACTACCTACATGCATGTGCACGCACGCACGCACACACACACACACACTCAATTGAAATTCCATTCCTGATGCTTCAGACCCCTGAAAATGATCCTTCAGATGGAACGGTAGCATGGCCAGGATACCAACAGACCAGGGTCCCAGCTTCAACCCCTTTAAGTGTGGAGTGTCATCTCCACTTCTCTTTATGAAGATCAGATGAGATGAGGTGTTCTCTCTAAATCTGTCTTGTCCACTATAGAGCATGAGTATAAACAGCTGACTATTTAATAGTATAACAATGCCTACTTTTTTTTTTTTTAAAGATTTTATTTATTTATGCATACAAGCACTGGGGTACAGGCCAGAGGTGTGGGGGGGGGGGTGAGAGGATTCACCACAGAGAG
>JAGFMF010011406.1:7148989-7184373 GCA_019455555.1 Galemys pyrenaicus | reverse complement strand
GATCCCTGCTCTGTCTGTGGTGAATCCTCTCACCCCCCACAACTCTGGCCTGTACCCCAGTACTTGTATGCATAAATAAATAAATCTTTAAAAAAAAAAGAATAAAATGAAATGTGTACATAAAATGCTTTCTTCAATGGTTATTTTAAAATTACTTGTTCTTGCTAATCATATTGTTCTCAAACAAAGAGATGATTCATCTAAGAAACATTTTCTAAAATACATCAGCATCAATTTAAGTTCCACTGTGGTCATTACAATGTATTATCAGATACAGATGATACTTGTATCTTAATGAAAAAAACTGTTGCCTTATGGCAAATGTAAAAAAAAAATCAGCATAGCACTATTGATGCCTCCGATTGGTTCTGTAATGAATGAATTAAATAAAGCAGCTTCTGTTGATGAAATGTTTTTCCTTTTAACTGGCTGGGGATGGTTGAGAAGGTATCAGAGCTCAAGTCAGAACACACCCACTGATGCCAAAAGTGCATTACATTTAGGATTGGTTTTGGTTACAAAACTATAACTGGAGTGTTTACTTGATAAATAAGTTGGCAACATAGGCGGAGGAGAAATAAATGTTGGAAACAAAATAGGGTGATACCCTGCCCTAATCACACCCCTTTTCTAACATTGGCCACCTGGGCTGAGCTCAAGTATAAAGAGGCCTATAAAGATTATCAAAACCTGAAATACTAAGTGCACACTGATATGAGCTTTTCATCGTTATTCTTGGAGCCCGTGTGAGGGGCCTGGATTCATGGTATCCACAGGCACCAACCAGATGAGCTTCTTGCTCTCACAGAGCAGGTGGTTCAGCTGCCTTGTGTTATGAGTTGCAATGAAATTACAGAGAAGTAGAATTCCTTCTCAACCTGCATAAGACCAGCAGAGCTCTTCAGAAAGGTACTAAGAGACAGTAAAACCAGCTGAGGGGAGAAACATTTGCAGTCAATAGAAGAAACCATTTTCACAGCCCAGCAGACTTAGTGAAAATAACAAAAACTCTTATCATTGTGTTTATTCAGGGAGGTTGGACCCAGCTTGGGAAAAACCAGTGAGGCTGATGACTAACTTTTAAAAAAAACCAGTCAGGTTAGGAAAATCCTACTCAGTGGAAATAATTAAAAATTTCACATCTCTATATTAAACACTACTAAACCATATAAAACAGATACAAAGTCAACAGTGGGGGAAGGAAGCAAATAAATAATATCCTTTAATAGAATATTATATAGTCGTTAAAAATATTTTTGAATGAACTGCTAATATAGATGCTCAGGATAGAACATTAATATTTAAATAATAGAAAATTTGCTATTTGAAATTCATAAGAAAATTGTACTTGCTCTATGATGCTTAATTGCTCATTTTATTAAGTACATTAACTGAAAAAGCATTAACTGCTTCTGGATAGTGGAACCAAAAGTAATTTACGCTGATCTGAGGTTTTCAATGTTTCTATGTTAAGCATCTATTACTTTTACTAACATAAAAAAACAGCAAAATGTCATTACTCAGATACACAGTGTCACATAAGCACTGCTGCTGAGCTGCCTGCAGAAATAATTTTAGTTGTGGAGCTTCCCCCAGGATTCCTGACATGATCTAGCCCCTCCCCTGGCTCTACATATGTGCCCCAGACACACAGCCTAGCCCGGCCAAGAGGTACAGCCAGCTCCGGGCTAAAACCCACAGCTCCCTGCTGCTGCTCAGACTCTGAGCACACCACCCTACACGGGAGAAGTCCTGGTGCTGTGTCTTCCTGTTCTGCATTCTGGGTGAGCACAAAGGGATATGGATGGGGTGGGGCTGGAATGCACAAGTTCTCCCCCAAGGGAAGAGCTAGCCTTTGACCATCAGACTCAGTTTATCTACTGAAACAGAGTTAAAAAACAAACAACAATGAAGTCACCTCATTCCAGACAGGGTTGAGTTCATTATCAACTTTCTTTGTTTTCTTCTTCTCATCTGTAAATGCAAAATAAGATATCTTAGTCAAGCAGAAGTGTCTATAGGACATGTACCATTCAAAGAACATTTTCTTGTCCATCCAAAGACCATTTACTCCTGAGGACCAACTATGTGCATCCATTTCCCCACTACGGCAGGGCCTCCTGCATCCAAGCATTCCAAACTCAAAGGCAATTTGTTTGCCCACCCCCAGTACAACAGGGGTTAGCAAAGGGGAGATCAAGAATCATGAAAATGCCTGATCGTCTGTCTCTCCCTCACCAACTCCTGCAGATCAAGGTAACCCAGGGGCCTCTGTGGCTCCCACTTGTCTCAAAAATAATGAAACAAACCTTCAACACGCAGCTGTCACCATTTTATAAATAAGGATACTGAGACTCAAAGGAAGTAAGGGATGCTCATCCAGGCATTGGCACCCTGATGTAAACCTGGAACTTTAGCTCTGAAGTTGCTGCTGCATCTGCACGCGATGAGATCCTAGGGTGCCACCAAGGCACGGGACAGGTTCTCTCTGGATTCGGACAGAGGGTAAAAGAGAGTCCTGGAGCCTTCAGTGGCTTTTTCAGGTTTTTAACGATCTTTCTCTACCACTTGTAGTGCAGCAGCCAGGTACAGGGCAGGCCAGGGGCCAGAAGGCTGGCAGTCCCCAGAGCGCCCTGAGAATCTTTACTCCTTCTGGGCGCTCCATTGACCTCCACCACACTGTCCTCTATCACCCTCAGCTGCTCCCTGCCGCCCTTATATGCTCAGCCTCTGGGCTCAGGTATGCTCACTTACGCATGCCCACACCATACCCCAGGTATCCGCTATCAGGAACAAGTACCCCAAGCCTACATTCCCAAGCATCTCCTACATTCAAGGCCACAGGTGAGAGCCACAGAGACCAATGGCAAAAAAGCCTAAGCATCTTTATTTACCCTGCAGACCCCAACACTGCTTAAACATGAACCCCCATAGGCCTCGGTACAAGGTAATGAGTAAATGAATACTTTCTCTGGCCAGCAGAGAGAAGGGGGTGCTTTTACTCCTGGCACAACTCTTCTGAGGAACAAGGTCTTCGTTCTGTCAGAGGCTGGTAGGTAGAACTACCAGCTGGGTGAGTGCTTAACTAGCCAGCGCTTAAAGCTTCCTTGGAGCAAGGTCAAAGAGCAGGAGCTTTTATTGGGCTTCTAAATCCCCAAATAGCTACCAAAAGGAACATTAATGTTTCAATACAAAATGCTTTGTATGCATGAGCTCATCTATTTCTAGGGGAAAACACGCAGCTTCCCAATGTGTATTCTCTTTCCTATAACATAGAAAGCTCACAACCTTTTGAAACCAGATGCATGGAAGGGGTCCCCCACCAAGAAATTTCCTGCAACACCAACTGGGTATTCTACGATTTAACTCAAATCTGACACCAGCTACTGGAGATAGTGCAGCTCCCACAGGTTAAGAGCTCAGTCCCTTAAGATTGCCCTCACCCAACTTCGGATGCCAGTCACAAGTCCAGATTGTTACCTGTGCTTCCAACTGACAAGCTATAAATCTGGGTTCCCATGACCCTGTCCTCAGGTTCAATTAATTTACTAGAACAACTCACCAAACTCAGAAAACCAGTTACTTAGGCTTATCAGCTTAGTAAAGGCTATGGCGAAGAACACAAATAGTCAGATAAAAAGATACAGAGGGTGAGGCCTTGGGCAGTCCTGAGTGCAGGAGCTTCTGTTCCTACAAAGTTGGGGTGTACCATCTTCCCCACTTGTTAGTATGTTCACCCTTTTAGAAGCTCTCTAAATCCCCTACTATTCATATTTTTATCAATATGGCTTCATCACGTAAGGACAGTCAAGGATTAACAATTCCAGTCCTTCTCTAAGGAATGAGAGGAAGTTGAAAATTTCAATCTTCTAATCCCTGGTTCAGTCTTTTGATGACCAGGCCCTGTGCAAAAGTCACCCAAAGAAGCCTCACTAGAACATCAGATGTTCTTAGTGCTCTTATCACTTAGGAGTTTACAAGGGTCTGGCTCTCCATCAGGGAGGGTCTCATAGACATGGTGGAACAAGAGAGGACCCTGAGTTCTTATCATGTAAGAAATTACAAGGGTCTTAGGAGTTCTATGACAGCAACTGGGGCAAAGACTAATCTCATAATCTCATTATTATATCATCTGACCTTTAACCTTAGGAGTCATATGTAATTATTTTCACCCCCCTTTCACAGCTAAGGAAACAGAGAAGTCACCAGTTAGAAGTGGCAGGACCATGTTTTGAACCAAGGTAGCCTCACATCAGCTACCACACTTAAGCCAGGACTCTGCTTTCTCTCTGCCGCTGTGGAATGTGGGAGGTGTGGGTTTTGTTCAACTGAATGTCACATTGCTGAGGCTCCCGGCACATGGCTGGCTGTGGGACTAACCACCTCATTCTTTCAAGACCTCAACATAGCAAAGCCTTGAGTCATCACCCTCACTCTGGTAAGCATTAACTTTTCCACTTGAGTGGGCATCCCTTTGCTCCACTGGCTTCCCTTTAGTAATTTCAGCCTGACTCTAATCAGCTCATACGAGAGCCTGTGCTAGTTAGGTCTGACTGTGGCCTTTCCATGTGGCTTGCAGAGCCCCTCACCAGGCCTGATTCTAATGTTTCCAAGAAATTTCCACTCCCACACTTCTCCACTTATCTCCACTGATCCTGCTCCTCAGCTGACAGAAATCTCCTTCCTCTCTGCTTACAGTTTGAGAAAGCGCTCCTGCGAGGAAGCATACGAAGGATTTTTAAACTGATAGAACCGGGCAAAATGACTTCTTCCCACAATTGCAACAGCTCCTGCTAAACAACCACCCTTAGTGCCTGACTTCGTCTACCGAGTGTTGAAGTCCTACCAGCACTCTGCCTCACAAACAGTCTCATCTCCATTTTGCAGACAAAGAATAGAGAGAAGCTCGTACTATGGACATCCTTCTCTTGGTTAGAAGAGGACTCCTTTTCCTACTGCTCCAGAGTCAGCAGAAGAATAAGAAAAGGATCATTTGTTCATTTGTTCACTCTGAAATATTTAGTAAGTATTTAATATGCACTAGTAGTGGAGAAACACAAAGTATAAAATACTTCTTGTTCTTAAAACAGTTCACAAATGTACCTTATGGGTTATTAAATAAAGGAAATACGCAAATCTTTAAGCGTGTTTCCACCAACTAACAAAAAAACCCATCCAGTGCTCGCCTCCTTCATTTTCATCTTGGAGTTCCTTCCTGTCAGAAGGAAAAAGAATGGAAAAATGACTGGTGAGGTCAGATCAGAGGAACTCACAACTCAGCCCATGATTTGGTTCACTAAGTAAGTTTTTCCACAAACATTAATCAGCTTCCTCATTCTTCATCCAACACATATTTTTGAAAGTTCACTTGCCAGGCACTGCTGGACATTGTTGGGGATATAAAGTTACCCAAGACATAGTTCCTTTTCTCAACTGTAAGGGAGTCAGGTGCAGCTGACAGATCAGTGACTGATGTGAGGCTGTAGTTGCCATCATGGGGCTACAGATGAAGACACAAGTTCAGAGGAAGGGGAGATGACATCAGGCTCTAGCACCAGTGAAGGTCTCTTAGCGGATACAGAGGAACTGAGGGTTGAAAGACAAGGATGGAATGAAAATGTAGAGCTGGGAAGAAAAGATCATTTCAGATGGAGAATAGGGTGAGTGAGTCAGACATGGAGGAGGAGAGAACAGGTCATGTCTGGGGACACTGCACAGCCTGATCAGCTGGAACCATGGGACATAGAAGGGAACAGAGCAGTCAGGTTGTGTGAGAAAGTTATGGTCATGGTATGACCCAGGTTGAGGTCAATGGGCTGATATAAGCTACTAAAGAAAGGAGGTATTCAGATGGTTCCTCCCCTAGGAGGAATATAAGGGAACCAAATAAGGATCAAGGAAAGGAATAATAATAATAATAATATTAACAATAAAGACACAAAAACTAAAAATGAAAAGACAAGGACAAATTGGGGACACTTGGTGGGGAGGGAAGAGGGGGAGGGTTGAAGGCAGATGGGAGCACGGGGGACTGAGGTGATGGTGCACTGGTGATATGTTGATGGGGAATATACGGGGATTACAATTGATGTCAAATATATATAAATAAAAATGTTAATAAAAAAAAAGGAGGTATTACACCTTCAAGCTCATAATCCAGCAAGAAAAAACAAGTTGCCCTACAATTCTTCCAATACATGTTTCTGAATGCACAATTCAGTTTTGTGTTGAGAACAAAGGGAAGCAGTTGAGTTCCAGCATATGCCAGTTGAGCACAGACCGGGTGAGGCTGACTATTCAGATAGAACTTCCTGCAGCTCTTGGCACCTACCCATAACATTAGTGCTAGTGGTACCTCCTAGAGGGTGCTAGCTTCCTGCCAGGTATGTGTCAAGTCCCTCACATTTATCATATATATCGTTTCATTTAATCTTAATTTTAATCTCTAAAATTCATTTAATGGGGTAGGTTCTGTTATCACCTCCTGTTTGTAGATGAGCAAAGCGAGTGTAGATGGTTAGGTAGTTTGTTCAAGATCACAGAGCTAAGACTGGTTGAACTCTAGACTCCATGCATTTAGCCACTGCACCCTCCTATCTCCCTAGCTAATAGGGAAAGATTGAGTCGCTGGCATTCGCTACTCCCCTTCTGAAGAAACCCAGAAACCCTTCCAAGAAGACTATCAAAATGTGTATACAGTAAATTTTATGGAAAGTCTATTCTCACACATAAACACCTCAGCCAAAACCAAAAAAAGGTATTTTTCTTTCTTATCAGCAACCAGAGTCTCACATGTTTATAGTTAAGTTATTCAATGATTCAATTCCACCTATTTTTTTCTGAAAAGAAGATCAAAGTTGCAAGAACTAAATATCATTAAATTATAGAAACTCTTTCTCCTTCTCGACCTGTCTCTCACCTATCAACCTCTGTTCCCCCCGAATTTTATTAAGATAACTGTTTTCTCCTATATAAAGAAATTAAGTGCTTTGAACTCAGAACATACCAACTGACTCAAATGCAAAAATTTACTCTGGACCACGATTCATTTCCTGTTTTTGAATTAGCTATGCCTGCTTCTCTTTCATTTTGGTGAAGGTCACCCAAACGGCAATTAACCCACATGACAATCCCTGAATAAGGTTTCCCTGAGAACCGAACAAGTCCTCTTTGCCAAGTCACCACATCCTCTTCCATGGAACCATTTCCTTTGTGGCTCACCTACCAGACAACGTGTTAGACTAATGTTGAAAAGGCTGAAGAAACACGAGCACATCTGAAAAGCAACATCCATGCTGAGAGGACCATTGTGGGGGTGAACTCTGTAAGTCAATTTGGCTAAGTTGTGGATCAGCTGTTGGTCAGACTCCAGTCTAAATGTTGTTGTGAAGGTAATTCATAAAAGTGGTGAACTTTTAAAAAAAGTGGTGAACTTTTGCGAACAATTGTCTTTAAGTAAAGCAGATTACTCTTTATAATATGGGTGGACCTCATTCAAATGCTGAAGACTTTAAGAATAAAAACTGTTTCCTGGAGAGGAGGAATTTTGCTTCAAGACCAACAGAATTTCGGGCCTCCCTGGTGGCGCAGTGGGTTAAGCAACACACTATGAAGCAAACCACAGCCACTACAGTTCGATCCCTGCTGCCAGCCAGGGAGGGGACCCACATGGCGCAGCAGACCTTTCCTGCCTCGCCTGTTGCTCCCCTCAGCAGTGCGTTTCAGTCTACCTGTTCTGCTCCCCACTCTGTCTCTGGTGGATCCTCTCACTGCCCATGCCTCTGGCTTGCACCCCAGCTCTTGTATGCATAAAGAAATAAATCTTTAAAAAAAAAAAAAGACCACACCAACAGAAATTCTAGCTGAGTTTCCAGCCTGCTGACCTGTCCTATAGATTTCAGATTCTAAGACTACAACATCAACTTGTATCTGAGTTGTCGGTCTACTGGTCTACCCCCAAAATTCAGACTTGCCAGACCCTTCAATTACAAGGTCCAATCTTACATGTATACATACTCATAAATATACATGCACATGTAGGTACATAGGCATATCCTATCAGTTCTGTTTTTCTGGAGAACCCTTAGAATGCAAGCAGTAACACCAGGCACCCATAGAAATAAGAACACCACAATGGTAACACACTTTAAATACGTCTAAAGACACATCATCTCACTGATGCTAATAATCCTGCAAGGAGAAAGAGAGGTGTTGACCCAGCTCTTCTTACTGTACTTTCAAATCAATAACTTCTCCATTTCTCTGCACTCTCACTGTGGGAAAACGTAAGGCTCAGACTCCCTCATGTATAAACTGGTACCTTTAGACCAGATGATCTCTAAGTTTTCCCCTAGGTCTAATAGTATATACTCTTGATGAAGTACACCAGTCTTGACTGGTTAGACTGCTATGTCTTACTGAAGTTGTCCAGGAGCCCTTCCATAAGTAACAGAGCACTTTAGTAGACAAAGGAGATCCAGACACAGTCATGCAGAACCAACCTCCCATTTAGAAGTGCATCTTCATCTTCTTTGGTTATGGCTCCCTTGCTTTGAGAAATTTTTACATGCGTGTGCCAAGTCACCTACTAGTTGACCTAAAATTTCACAGATCCCCTAAAGCACATTCATGCATGGGAAACGGTTAAGTGCTATGCATTAGTGAGCCAGCCACTCTTCTCAGAGCAATCCATGAACATTAAATTAAAGTGATTTAATCCTTCCTTACAACAACCTGAAGAGGTAAATTTTATTATGATCATTCCCAGTTACAGAGGACGAAAGCAAGGCACAGAGTAGGTAAGTAGGCAATTTATCAGAGGTCGTAGAGCTAGCAATTTATCAGAGGTCGTAACACTGGGACTCAAACTGGCGGATAGAGACAGAATTGTTTCTAAAGTTGGAGGACTAAGGCCAAATCATGATGCCTTGAAGGTTGGGACTCTACTTTATTAACATTGTGTCCCCTCCCTCCCACCCCACGAATGACTTCTCCATGATGTGAGTGAATTAGATTTATAAGTCCATATTAGCATTACTACTAGGGTTGCTTTAATGGTTAAGAGAGAATGAAGAGAAAGTGCTCAGCACAGGGCAAGGCACTGGGAAACCCTAAACTAGCAGGAGTTGTTATACTTTTTCTTATAACAGCACCTGGACAGCACCCCTTGTGTTCCCTGAGGTGGATTGTAGCGCATTCCCTAGAGGGCAGTGCCCTGGTGAGCAGAGAAGTAGAGTAATTCTCCCCTGTGGCTCTGTGGGAGACTTCTGAGGCCCATCTTGGGCATATGGGTAGTGACTGCTCCTCCCTGACAGTCAACCTGGCAGCCACCAGTATCTGGAAGAATTTGCATAAGAACCAGAGGGCAAAGAAGGCTTTAGGAAGGGCCAGCAGGAGACCCCTCTGCCCTCAGGATTTAGAGGATCTGGAATAATACTGGAAGTCCCAGCCATCTCTATCTCTGTCTTTTTGCTGCCCAACTCTGGCTGCCCCATTGCACCAGGAAATGTTGCCAAACAGGTTCTAGGGGAAAGACATTGCAGCCAAGTGGCAGCCATGATACAAACCAAGGCTGCTTTGTACATTTCTGAGACAGTCACTGATCGTGCTGATAAACAGGAACATAGAGACAGAAGGGCAGACTGTGTTACCGCTCTGTTCTCTACACACCATGCCCCACGACCCTGGAGAAGCCCTGTCAGGTGTATAAGCTCTTGAATGAAAACCAAGTCCTCCAAGGGAAGCTCAGGCAATCTGAGTGATCCACACAGAATTTACTTCCTAAGAGCCAACCCTGGGGGAGTGGTCCTGTTCCAGCTCTGCCAAGTGCTGGCCTGAAGGTGGAAGAGTTCAGGCAGGCCAGGCTCCTGGGCTGTGTCTTAGTGGGGAACTGTGCTGGGCACTTAGCCACATTCAGGTCTAATCCTACAGGGGAGGCATTAGCATCCTCATTCTACAGATGAGGAAACTGAGGTATAATGATGCTGACTGACTTGCCCAAGATCACCTAGCTAGTAAATGGCAGACTGCTGAGGGCTTTGTATATTAACTATCATTATTACTATCCTTATTCTGAGACACAATTAAATTAAGTGGCTTGTCCAGGGTCACCTGCTAGTTAGAAAGAAAGCCAGAACTTAAATGCAGGAGTTCTGACTCCTGAGTTCTTCACATTCTCTTCTGCTCCAGGCTGGTAAGTTTCTGAGACATAATTTGCAGAAGAAAGAACTAAGGCTGGTATGTGACAAATTCTCTTTGAACCTAGATTGAGGAGATAAGGAATTCCTACAGTTTTAAAGGGGGCCCTCAAGGCCTGAGTATCCTGTAAAAAGCAGATGGAAAAGCCCACCTCACAAGGTCAACTTGAGGTTCAACTTCAAACACTGAAGCGTGAAAGTGCCTGGGCCACAAGAAACAATTCTGAGTGTTGGAGCAGAATTAGACCTGTACAGTGCCTCCTCAGACAGCATGGAGCCCACCCGGTTCTCTGTGCTCTCTACTCCAAGAGAATGTCAAGAGAAAGTAAGACAATTACAGGGAAGAACTCTGAAAACAAGCACAAAGAAATGAGTCAAAATCTGAATCATCCTTATCCTTCCCAGGTAGAAAACAGTTAGCTGAACTGGCCGCGGTCTCACTTTTTCATGTTCCAGAGTTCCAAGTTCCGTAGTAGTCTCTTTTAAAAGGATTTTTGCAATTGCTGGCAGTTTTAATCCACTGTTCTCAGACCTCCTTCCAAGGCTACAAATGGCTTTATCTGCTACGCTGGTCCCTATGAAGGGACTCCACCAGGAGTGCTTGTGGACTGTTTGTGAGGGATGAGCTTCTGCCACGCAATGGTTATGTGCCCAGCACGGTGATCATGTTTTAGATGTTTTACCGTGGGTGATTCTTACACCATTCCTGTGATGTACAAATAATTCGCCCATTCTATAGACAAGGAAACAAGACTTGGCAATATAGTTGCATTCAAATATTTACCTCTCAGAGATAAAGTCAAAAGTCTGTCCTGCTCTAAACACCTCCCTTTCCGCACCCTGTGTTTATTATAGAAAACAGAGAGCTGTTTTAGGAAGGGGAGGTGTTTGGGTTAAAGAACAACTGAAAGCTGAGAAGAAGTAGGTCTGAACCCCAAATAGGGAAGAGGTGGGCTGGGCAGTTCATGTTCTCTTGCTCAAAAGCTTGTCTTCTGGTAGCCTCATCAGGCTACCCGCCTGGTTTGTCCTGGCCCTCTGTAGCCTTGGCACAGCTGACTGTACCTGGAGTTGACACCTGACACCTACTTCTGGACAGGTGAACATGCTGGTTGAGGGGAGGCAAGCTGACATCTCACTCAGAGAGCAGTACAGAGAAAGATGGTCTAATTAGTTTGCCTTGTGCAATTTACTATATTAATTTAGTTCAATCAGTTGCTTCCTTGATTTCATTCCTAATAGTTCTCCTTCTCATCGTAGCCCTGGAATGAGCTCCCTCTGCCCTGGAAAGCATTAGCCTCAAACTAGATGCTGTGTCATTAGTCTCCCGGCCAGTCTGACTAGGTGCTTCCCAACACTGCTTGCCCGCTCCACACTGCTTAGTCTGCCATCCTTAATCACCTCAGATTTCTCCACTGTCAGCTTCAGCCCAGCACTCCCAAATCGTTTGTGTTATTCCTAAATATGGAATGTCTTTTTTTTTTTTTAATCATTTTCTCTGTCACTCATCCTTAAAGGATGACCAGGTCAAGGAGACTTTCTCCTTGGAGTTTTTCCCTCTACCATCTGCTCTTTGTAATTTCACAGGTCTATTCTGGTTTCTCTCTCATTCTTGTGTTCTAAATAGCTGATTTTCAAAGTCTAAAAAACCAGACCATATTATGTATATTTTACTAGACCTTGATTCTTGATATTCTACTGCCTGTTAACCGTGTTAGACGCCATAAAATAAATGCTATTAAACAAGGAAGGAAATTTAGGGGTTACCATATGTAGTTTCATGTGTATATTTATTTCATCCTGAAACAGCCAAGTAAGCAATGTAGGTGTCATTAAGAACAGGGAAGCTAAAGATTTAATTTACTTCATTTGCCCATGAGCACATGGGAAGTACAGGGTGGCATGTGAGTCTCTTTCATGTCTCCTTGGCTCCAAAGCCAGGATCCTTAGACCTTAAAACTTTATGTCAAATGAACTGATAAGAATTAAGATTCCAGATGTCTATGCAGCTATTTCTGAGTGAAAGCTTGGTTTAGATCCAATTCAAAGCACAATCCCCACTGAAAGGAACAGCTGTTCAATGGAAGTTCCACAGGGGGTCGGTAATGTTGCTTTATCTATGTATTATGCATTCTTTATAGGCCACAGAACATTTCATATACGGATTGTCAACATAAAAACTAACAGCTTCATTTTCCTGACCAGACCAAAAATGCAAAAAATAGCATGACACCGATTTACTCCTGGGTAGCAGATGCTAGAAATTAGTTACATTCATTGTTTGGGAATGTGTGAACTGATTCTGCCAAGCTTTATCCACAAAGCACTTGATAGAATATTAAATGTAATTCTTACTGATAGAAAGAAGATTGGGGGCCTCCCTGGTGGCGCAGTGGGTTAAACAACACACTATGAAGCAAATCGCAGCCACTGCAGCACAAGTTTGATCCCTGCTGTCCGCCAGGCGGGGGACCCACATGGTGTGGCAGACCTCTCCTGCTGTGCCCGCTGCTCCCCTCAGCAGTGTACTTCCGTTGATCTGCCTGTTCTGCTCCCCGCTCTCTGTGGTGAATCCTCTCACCCCCCACACCTCTGGCCTGTACCCCAGTGCTTGTATGCATAAATAAATAAATCTTTAAAAAAAAAAAAAAAGAAAGAAGATTGGCTGACTTCCAATAGTCCTCTTCAACACCAAGAAGCAATGATTTTATAGCACTAAGATGTCTCCAATCTCTTGCTAGATCTTGCTTTTCTGCCCAACATTTAAAGTGTATTTTCAACATGTACTAGGTGTTTGCACTAGATACAAAAATTGCATACATTCTTGGCAAAGCCAAATCCCAGGGAAATGAAGCTTATCAGTAAATTCAAACCAGGCAAATGCTGGCACCCTGGGAATTATCTTGAGGGTATGCATGGAAGATATGTGATAGAAGAGAAGGAAAACAGCCATATAAATTCATTTCCAAGAGGCAATGGGGTTTCATAAATGAAGAGTCCACAAAATGTGCCTTTGGGAAGCGTCTTTTCAGGATTCCCACATTTCAGTAGGGTGTGGCCACTTTCTTTAGGTGGTGAAACCTGCAGCCCTGTTCTCCTGGAAGTGAGGGGGATGACTCAACAGATTAAACACTTTTCCCTTCCTGAATGCTTTGCAAATACAGTTCACAGATTCTATGGAAGTACCGACTTGGCCTGGTTGTCAGTGTAAACTAGTAGAATTCTCTTGACTAGTCCTCACCTTCCCAGGTGACAGTGAACAAGACCCAGTGGATCGTTCCCCCATCTTACTTCACCGTTCTTGAATGGACCTCATAGCTTTTATGTTTATTTAAATGGTTATTTTTTAAATTCAACTGTAAAATTTCAAATAGAAAAAAATGACATAAATTACAGCCTCTGGAGATCTCTGCACATCAAGTCCCTTTCAGATAAAGCATCATAACCCCAATTTTCAAAAAAAGGTTCTCGGAGAGGTCAAGTGATCAGCTCAAAACTTCATGTTGGTAAGCTCAGTGAGGGGCAGTGTGCCTTAGATATAGCTAGGATTCACTCCCAAGCATGTTCAAATAAAATAACAGGTCTCTGGAAAAATAAGTAATAGCATCAAAGTTGTTTGATGAACTTCTAGACAATAACAATAGCCATCTCACAAGGCAAAGGTCTACAGAAGAGCAGAAATGAGAGAAAATTCTCGAAGTCACAAGGATGGGGTGAGAAAACTAT
The DNA here is from genome assembly GCA_019455555.1 of Galemys pyrenaicus. Taxonomy (NCBI): domain Eukaryota; kingdom Metazoa; phylum Chordata; class Mammalia; order Eulipotyphla; family Talpidae; genus Galemys; species Galemys pyrenaicus. The sequence continues at coordinate 7,170,454 of JAGFMF010011406.1, read as the reverse complement.
TAGAGTGTCAATAGCCATGCTCCCTGGAGTCGATATTCCACATGAATTTTCGCTGCCACACTGTCGAAGCACAGTAGAAGTGTGTGTGAGAGAAACTCAAGTCTTTTTTAAAATTTTGGTGCAGAAGCAAGATATAAGCCAAAGAGAACAGGGAATTTCATGGAAATATCAAGCAATGGCCTCCCTGGTGACGCAGTGGGTTAAGCAGAGCACTGTGAGGCAGACCACAGCCACTGCGGCACAAGTTCGATCCCTGCTGCAGACCAGGGAGTTACACACGTGGCGCAGCAGACCTCTCCTGCCGTGCCCACTGCTCCCCTCAGCAGTGTATTTCAGTCGATCTGCCTGTTTTGTTCCCCACTCTGTCTCTGGTGAGTCCTTTCACCCCCTCCACCCTCCACACACACACCTCTGGCCTGTTCCCCAGTTCTTATATGTATAAGTAAATCTTAAAAAAAGGGAACTATCAAGCAAATCCACCTTTAAAAGAAAATATAAGAGGTGCCTCCCTGGTGGCACAGAGGGTTGAACATGGCACTGTGAAGCATCCGCCACCTAGCAGCATGAGTTTGATCCCCAGCCAGGGAGGGGACCCACATGGCGCGGCAGACCTCTCCTTCCTCACCTGTTGCTCCCCTCAGCAGTGTATTTCAGTCAATCTACCTGTTCTGCTCCCCACTCTGTCTTTGCTGAACCTTCTCACCTCCCGTGACTCTGGCCTGTACCCCAGCTCTTGTATACATAAATAAATAAACCTTAAAAAAAAAAAAAAGAAAAGACAAGTAAAAGGACAAGACATAAAGACCAGAATCTGTCCTTTAGAAATGCATACATTCAGGACAAGAAATGTGCTGTAAAGGAGTTCTAGGACATTCTAGGTCCTAGGTTCCAGGTCATTCTAGGACCTCTGCTGACAGTGAGTCCTAGCAAAAGGGAGAATTCAAATCAAAATGTTCAGAGAGATTAATTATTCTTAGGTAATGACAGTGGGGAGAGAGAATAGGAGTGTGGTCAGAATTTTTACTTTTTAATTGTATAATCTCTCTGCATTGTTGGGTTTGGGTTTTTTTTGTGTGTGTGTTCTGGTTGTTGTTTTACTTTGTTACATATTTTATTTAAAAATGTGGTAACAGTCTAATAATAAAAAGTTGTTAAGTTTGGGGAATCAAAGCCTCAGCTGAGATAAGCCTCAGAGGTCTGTCTAATCTAACCTCATCTGCATGCAGCTGTACAGCGGCTGTCTGTGTGCCACCTCTGTTTGGGAGGAACTTGACTTAGTGCTGGTGCATGGCACCTAGTGCACCCCAAGGTCAAATCAGCCTTGCGCTTTTCATGAGCCATTCCTGCACTACTGGACATTCAGGGGTTCCAGTAAAGCCCATGTCCTCCTGGGTGGAGCCAGGAAGCCAGTCCCAAGTAGTTTCATAGTCAGCCTCAGAGGGGGCTGGAACACAGAAGGCTGAGGCTGACTCTAAACCAGCTGTTGTTGGTGCAGCACATTCTCTAGGGCACAGCTAAGTCTGTCGACCTGGAATCACCATTAGCATGCCTGTCACGGGGCATTCCTCAAGCCAGCTTAGACTTTGTGAAGTACTACTTACTGCCCTGACCTGGCAACTATACTTACCAAGAGGCAACATCTACATTTCAGAAAATATAGAGACTTTCTTTGCAGCCTCCTTGATTTTCTATTAGGACTATTTTACATCTCAGCCCCTCCCCTTTGCCCCGTTCACACCATGGATCACACCTGTCTTTGTTCCATGTTACTCTGATGGACACATCAGCATAGATGTATCCTTAAAACTGGCAGAACTTAATGTTACTTGATTTTATGCAGTACTCAAAATTGGGAGGGATACCCTGAAAGGGTTTGCCATTAGCAGTGTTTTAAGCCACTGGGATAGACTAAAAATAAGAAAAGTGCAATATTCATTATCATATCTGTTCTATAACCTGAGGCAATGTCTTCCATATCTTGCTGACCGTAAGTAGTCAATACATAGCACTATAAAATGATAGATTTTTAAAAGTGAATAAATCCCAAAGAGATCAGGTCCCATCATTTCATAGCTGAGAAATGTGAAACCCAGGTTCTTAAATCTGGGTCTTCAGACACTGTTAATATCAATTATAGCCCAGTTGTTCCTTCTCTGAGTTCAGAGTTTTTTCTTCTGTCAGGTTGCTTGTCAGTTGAATAAATGAATGACTTTACCATTCACTTCACATAATCAAAGGAGACTGGAGAAGACACTAAAGTAAATAATCTAGTAACTACAACTGCTTGGATAGACTGTATTTGCCAATTTCACTGAGTTTTCCATCTTCAGTGGAATGTTTATGTTTCTAGCCTTAGGCATTATTTTTAGTTACTTAAAATATCTGGCCATGCTTAAATACTCCAGACAAATAAGTCATTTTAATTTAGCGTTGAACTCTCATTTCTTTATAATCTATATGACCTGATAATGATGTCACCACTTGAGCCCAAAATATTTTTAGGTGTCTTTACATGCCCATGGTGATGGATACAAACTTCAAATTATGTTTATTATGGAATTGTTTCAAAGGAAAAAAAATTTAAAAAATTACGACAAGTGAATGCTAATATAACTACACGATATTCACTAAGCAGCTCCTAAAATCACATTGGCCTTTAAGAATCCCACACTTGCCTTCAAATCCCCCCACTGTTTTTTTAACTGAACAACCACTTTGCAGATTTGGGTGTCAGTTACTTTATTTTCTTGCTCATCCTTAACTTAATGATTTAAGAAAAGCAAGAGGGAGATAAAAGAGACCAAAGAAGGAAAAAAAGCATAGACAAACCAGCAAGTGGAATGGAGAAGTACTCAGTTCCTGGAGGAAGAGAGAAAAGTGCCAGGCGTGGTCTGGAACTTGGGGCATCTGCAGTGATCCTGTGGTCTCCGCCCTCCCCCTCACTTCACCCCTCCCACCAAAAAGAGAGCTGGCAGTCTTACTAGTGGCCTTGGACAAACAGAAAATGATAAGACTCCCAAATTGAGTTTTAGCTACAACAGTCCAGTCCAAACTGGAATCAGAATGCCTGGGAGAGGACCTCACAGCTACTCCTGTCCCTCCACTATCCCTGAGCTAAATGCCAGAGAAAAATAACCTTTTAGAATTACAATGGGCCTTTCAAAGATGTTTAAACCTTCCTCTCCCCATTTTACAGAAAAGAAAACTGAGAAATGAGTTTTGAGATAAGAAAACTCCAGAGGTCACTTGCCTGAAGTTATCACAGAGCTAAACTAGTTCCCCCAAGTTCTTCCCTCTCTGAGCAATTATAATCCATGGAACATGCCAGCAACACTTAGCTTTGCAGAGATGAACCATTACAAAGAAGCACAGGACAACATCAGAAACTAATCCAAAATAATAATTCCACCCCTCTGCCCTAAAAACCTGGGATGATAAATGCCCCAGTGGGCTGATTTATGGAGTACCTCAGTCCATTTCATTTCCCATTTTTCTCCTTTATCCATTTTACACAAGCAGAGAAAATAAAGATGTATATAATACTGCTGAACCAAAAAAAACCAAAAGCATAGAACCAAAAAAATGTTTTTGAAATCTGAGGTTTAGGGATTAACAAATACATTTTTCCCACCCAAGGCTAACAAAAACCTTGTCATTAAAGTTAAAATAACAAGTCAATCTATGAGTCTCAAAGCCCAGGGGAAAATTAAATGCCTCTCACAGAAATCTGCTCTCCCGTGACCTGCCCAGGTAACAAATCGACCTGAAGTGGCTTTATCAGTGGAATGACAACAGACTTTTATTGCAAAGACTGTCACCCAAGAAGCTAACATTCTAAAACAGGACTTGAGAAGAAGAGGAAAACTTTTCCTTACCCTTAAAAATAACAGAAACGATAGGATCCGGCTTCCCAAATTTCGTTTTTGGGATGTTGCTGGCAGATTCCACGATCACACGGAGCATGGCCCCGCTGCAGAAAGCGAGTTTCAGCAAACGACGAGACTGGGGCCCTTGGAACTCCTGACTGAGCCGCGACGAGACTGGGGCCCTTGGAACTCCTGACTGAGCCGCTCCGGGAGAGCCAGCTGGAGTGGATTTCTCCAGGGAGGAGGGGAGGGGGGAAGGCAATGGGTGGATCTCTGACGGATTATTTACTGAGGTCTACGTGTAAACTGACAGCCAAACTCCCGAGTCTACGCAGCAGCTTCGCAAGCACCCATTTAGAATTCGGAAATGTGGAAGTGAAAAGAACAAAGCCTCAACTAAAAATGATTATGTGCAACAAATGAAACTGCGATAAACTTGGAGCTAATAAATTTGGACCGGTAACACAGTTAACGACAGTTTGTGAAACTGAATCCATTGGTTTTCAGTTCCTTTTCCATCCATCATCTTCTTAACTTTATAGAATTTTAAAGCTTTATGAGTCATTTATCGCTATTATTATTTTAACGTTTGCTGTTTCTTCTCTAGGGCTCTTAAACACACCCATTCACCAACCACTTCTAGGAAAGCTAAAATAAAAATAAAGATCAGAACAAGGGTGCCCCCAACTGTATGACAGAGGAATTACTGCGTTTACTTTCCTCAAACCCAAGCTAGGTGTAAAATTGGCGTGTTGAGAAGGTGATCCACTGCACTAGAGGATTTCTGCAAACATTCGTTAGAGATCTGAGAACTTAAGTTTTTCTGGCCCATCAAATGCTGTTAACAGTCTCAATGAACATGGAGAAGTACCTCTCCACTCATTCAGGACCTTTAACCTAGTGGTGTTTTCCTTCCTGTGTTAAAGAAAAAAAAAATCAGTCCTATAGGAGGAGACTTTATTGGGGAGGAGGGAGGCTCTATGACAGGTGTAGGGATCATTACAGTGAAATTTTGCAGCGGAGGCGAAATTGGGTTCGTGCCAATAGAACATGGGCAAGTGGGTATTCAAAGGGCCAAAGGGCCAGGAGGAGGGTCAGTGGACAGAGGAGACAACAAGGCATTCTGGCTATTCTTTCTGAACACAGATCAGGGTGACCAGGTATCACCGGAGAAATGGAACAGATACTGAGAGTAATCAGACATGAAAACTGGGGCTTTCTGGTTAAACTGACTTAGCAAGTTTCTTTCTTTCTTTTTTTTTAACAAGGAAGCATGTAGATGGGCCCAGAAGAAAGTGTTAGAGTCTATCTAGAGTTTGGTTAAGGAGCGGTGCATTAGGCAATATAGGATGGAAGATAAGATTTAAAGCATGAGTCCCTGCTGCATCACTTCTGAGCTATGTCACCTTAGCAAGTTTCTGAAACCCCCTCTTTCAGTTATCTCTTCCCTAAAATGGGGATGAAGGTTGCCATGAGATAGAAGTCTTAGTATAGGACCTGGCATAAAATATGCAGTAAGTTATGTGTGTACACACCAAAAGTTCATGTTTATTCATGATTTCAGGACATTTCTGTTACTACAGGTTGGCTTTAAGTTGGATCTCATTGTGTTTCAGAAGAAAAGGCTAAAACTTAGGGTGAAGAAACACAGGGCTTCCTTTCACTTTTGAACACACAACCAAGAAAAACAAAATGTATATGAGCACCTCAAATGCTTTGAGAAAGTACCTAAGGAATTCTGTCTCAATGAGCTTATCAAAGGTTTGTCTGAAAAACCCAATGCTACAGAATTTCAGTGGAGTGTAGACAACATTGTGTTTGTGTTGTTTGGCTGACTTCTCTTTTTTTAATTGTAAAATACATTTACAGAAAACATGCATACAATACAAATATGATTATCTAACAATCATCCAGGTCAAGATAGAGAACACTGCCAGACTCTAGAAGTCTATCACATCAGAAATGTCCCATCTTTCTTTCCCCAGAGAGATAGCAACTATCTTGGTATATGAGATAATAATTTCTGTGCTTTTCTTTATAGTCTTAACCCCAAAAATAGGGTTTGTTTGATTATATCTTTTACACAAGCATATAAGTTATTGTATATATTGTAACCATCATATGCACATGCACTTACATATATGTATATACACACATGCATATATTCATACAATGTGAATTATTTGATATATAACATTTTATAGAAACAGAATATACCATATAATTTTTGTATGTTTGACTTTTTTAACATTACATTGTGAGGTTCATCATGTATGTAGCTCTGCTCCATTCATCTCATTGCTAAATGCATTTTGCTTCATGTGAGTACCCTATTTTATTAATCTATTCTACTCTTGATGAATATTTGGACTGACCAGAGTTTGGGGTTATAAAAAGAGGGCACTCTATATGTGGTTGTATATGTTTCCTGGTACAAATAAGCATAAGTGCATTTAGGGTCTAACCTATGAGTGGAATTGCTGGATCAAAGGGTGCATACACGTTGTCACCTTTCCTAAGTAATTCAAAATTATTCTCCAAAATGGTTGTACTATTTACAGGCTCACCAGCAACATATGAGACTTCCCATGCCCTACATTCTTGTCATACTCGGCAATGTTAGATTTTTAAATGTTTTCCCAGCTGGTGAGTTTATACTAGTATTTCACTGGAGTTTTAATTTGCATTTTTCTGATTACTAATAAGGTTTAGTACCTTTTCATAATTACTTTTCCTAATTTGTGAAATGCCTATCCAAATCTTTTAATTTTTCTATTGAATTCTCTGTGATTTTCTTAATAATTTGCAGGAGCTGTTTATATACTCTGAATACTAGTCCTTCATGGCTGTAATTTTAATGTAATTGAATTTGTCAATATTTCCATTATTAGTATATTTTTCATATTAAGAACTCTCTACCCTGAGATCATGAAGATCATCTTTTTTACTCCATATTTTGTTTCATCTTGCACATTTTGATTTATACTCTATTTGTAATTGATTATGTATCATGTAAAATTCAAGATAACTTTTTCCTATATGGATATTTGATCGATCCAGTGCCATTTATTGAAGTCTGTCCTTTCTCCAACCTTAGGTCACATATAGGTGAGTATATGTGTGTGTGTGTCTGTCTGTCTGCTTCTATGCTCTCTACTCTTTTTTGTTACTCTTGCCAACCTTTGCACAAAGACCAATCTGTCTTATTACAGTCTTAAAAAATGTTTTAGTATTTTGAGCAAATCCTTCATTCTGGTTATTTTTCTTTAAGTTTCTTAGCTATTTTTGTATTCTAATGTATATATTAGTTAAAATGATTTGAACTTGTCAAATTTTGTATAGGTTGTACTGTCTGTAAATAATTTTTTTCCAGACTGGAAGTCATTTTAAGAGTATTTCAATCCAAATATATACTATATCACTTCATTTGTTTAGATTTTTTAACATCTCAGAGTAATATGTTATAACTTAACCAAAAAAAGCCTTAAACATCTTTTCTTAGATATGTTGAAACTTGATATTTACTTTGTATTCTTTAAATATAATTTAAAAATGACTAGTACAATTAATATTTGTTTGCCAACATCTAGATTTAACAACTATTTACATTTTACCATGATCATTTATCTATCTAGACATTTTAAATAAAACATTTTTTTTAAAAGTTGCAGCATGTACCTTTAAGAGAGATGTTCTCCTGCAATATCATAATAATATGGTTAGACCTGTGTGTATTCAAAGTCCTCAATTATGCTAAGTATTAATTATACTCAAATAGCTCATTTAGCTTTTTGGTATGTTTTTAAACCAGGACTCAGTTTGTTCACAGATTTTTATCATGAAAGGATGTTGTATTTTGTCATTTTTTTCTTCCTATATTGATGTGATCATGTGCTTTTTATCTTTCCTTTTATTGATGTGATATAGAATACTTACTAACATACATAAGTTGAATCGTCCTTGCATCTCAGGGATAAATCCCACTTGTAAATAGTGCTTAATCTTTTAACGTATTATTTGGTTTGCTGATTTTTTATTGAGAATTTTTGCATTTATATTCATCAGGGATATTGGTCTATAGTTTTCTTTCTTGTGGTATCCTAACCTGGGTTTTGATATCATGGAATGAGTTTGAAAGTGTTCCCTCCTTGATACTTCGGGAGACAGAGAAGGATTGTGTTAATTTTTTTAATATTCAGTAGAATTCTCCAATGAAGCCGTCTGGTCCTGGAGTTTTCTATGTTGGGAGTTTTTTGATTGCTGATTTAGTCTCTTTACTCATTACTCATTATTGGCCCACTAAGATTCTCTATTCTTTACAGATTCAGACTTGGGAGGTTGTTTTTAGAAGTGGATATATTTCTTCTAGGTTATATAATTTGTTGCGTAGAGTTATTCATTTTTTATGTTTTTATATATTTCTGCAGTATAAGTTATAATGTCTTTATTTAATTTGTCTATTTTTCTTAGTTGGTCTATCTAAAGGTTTGTCAGTTTTGCTTCTTCTTATTATTATTTTTAATATTATTTTGGAAGAAACACCTAGTTTCATTGACCACTTGTGTTGTTTCTGGTCCTCACTGTATTTATTTCCACTTTGATTTTTATTTCTTTCCTTCTACTAACTTTGGGCTTATTTTACTCTTTCATCTGGTTCCTTAAGTTGTTTATTTGATATCTTTCTAATTCTTAATACATGCATTTATTGCCAGAAACTTGCCACTCAGAAATTCTGTTACTGCATCCCACAGTACTTTATATTTTGTGTTGCAATTTGTTTCATGATAATTTTTTTATTTATCTTTTGATTTCTTCTTTTATCCAGTAGTTACTTAGAAGTATGTTTTCTAGTTTCCAAAGATTTGTAGATGTTCTCAATTTCCTCTTATTGATTTCTAGTTTCACACCTTTGTGATCAAGAAGACTGTGCATATGATTTCACTCTTCTTCAATTTGCTAAGGTTTGTTTTGTGACTTATATGGTCTATACTGGAGAATGATTGCATGTGCACTTCAGGTGAATGTGTATTGTGCTGTTGCTGGAGGGAATATTCTATGTATGTCTACTAAGTCCATTTGTTCTAAAGTCCTACTTAATTCTAAAATTTCCTTGTTGGTTTTCTGTCTGGATGATCTATCCATTGCAGATTATGGGGAAATGAAAACCCTAATAATTTCCGTGTCATTATCTATTTCTTACAAAGTACATTTATTGAGTTCTTTAGAATTTCAATCCCTGTGATAAAGTACTTTTTGTTCATTAACCTTATCCTGAAATCATCATATTGTTGTCCTATAGTTCAAAGGATTTTCATAACTATTTTAAATTTTTTATTATTTAGATCTCAATATTCCATATGTGGCCGGCGGCCCCTGCCGGCTGCAGTGGCTGCAGTTTGCTTCATAGTGCGTTGCTTAACCGACAGCGCCACCAGGGAGGCCTGGTGAACCTTCTTTAAAAGCAAGGTTTGTTTCCTTTAATTCTGACACTTTCAGTGGGTTGGTAATTAGAGGGCTTCCTTTTGCCTTCCAGAAGGTGACGCTGTGGCACAAATTTTGGTTTCTCTTGTGGCACTACCTCCTTAGTAAGATTGGGAAGGATTGCATAAAAAGGGAAAAGGTTGGTGGCAGTTGTGGGGGCAGGTATGTATCCAGGACTTGGGACTGTGGGTATACCCATATCCTATAGCGGGTTCCTGGGGAATGGGTATAGGGATGTGGGTGGGGAGTGGATCCCAGAGGTCCCAGTCAGTCCTCTTGCCTCTCAGAACAGATGACAGGATTCACTTTAATTCTGACCTTTTTGTCTGACTTCTTCTCTTCCTTCTCCTCTACCCCAGTCACTGTGGACTCTCCTCACAGATATCAACTCGCCCTCTGGATAAAGCCTCCACCTCCTCTGCTCAAAGCTTATGCTGGCTGTCTGTGAGATTGGTAGCCACCATCTCTGCTACCACCAGTTCCACTGACAGGCACATCCCTTGGGCTCTGCTGACTCCTCATCCCCTTTCTGTTCCACCCCATTAACAGTAGATGTGGTCATAGTAGGCTTTAGTGAAGTGTAGGAATGTGGTAGATGCTATTATATACTATCTAGCTCTCCCTCCAAGAATAAAGAATTTATTATCTCTAGCTGCTGAGAGAGCTACCAGAAAATGTCCCTCAGCATTCAGCCCTCTTTGGTGACTGCTACACTGAAGGAAACTGCCTTCCTGAAGGGCATGTTTCCTTTCAGGAGCAACCTACCTCCAATGACTGATCAATGTAAGGGTATAAAGATCTGGCCCTCTTGCCCCAAGTGGTGACAATCTATGGAACCAGCCTAATTCCTAGGCTCCCTGTGGGGTCAGCTAAGGTTGGTGTTGAAACCACTTCCTCACTGCAAACCTTACTTCCTTACATTCCCTTCAATGATGTTGATCTCAAGAATACTTACTGCAAATATCCTGGATACTTATTCATCACAAAATATTCCACTGGAAAACTCAACCTGTCACAATTGGTGCAGGAATAGGCCAGGAAAGTAGATACTAAGATGGGATTTTGGACTCAACTCCCCACAACCAGGTGGCAAGAACCCCATCTCTGGTAGTGTGTAAGCGCTGATGGCCCAGTATAGTGTTACTTAAAGCATTATCAGTGGTAAACTGAGTGCATCCCAGAGGAAAGGAATGTGTTTGTTTTGGTACGATAAGCCAGGTAGCCAAGATATATGGGAACAACAGCAACTCTAGGAACTTGTATTTAAGTAGCTATTGCAAAACTCAGTTGACAGCCTAGAAAAGAGTATCAAGAGACTGAATGATTAAATAGCAAAAAATGCTAAGAATGAAACTCAGGGTGCCTCCTTGCTACTCAAAGGCCCTTCTTTCCTGTAGTAGGAGGGAGAGGAGAGCTCAACATCAGAACAAGAATTTAGTCATGAAAGAGGCCAACTCCAAAGAAGATTGAACAGGAGAATTGAGACAGATCTCCTGTGACGAGATCAAGGCCCTGCTTGGAAAACAATGGGACATTAATGCATGGAATAGAGACATTTGGTTGATGTCTTTGAAAATCTTGAAACCCCAGATTCCCTTGAACCCAAGTTATTCCTTGGCTTTGATAGATATACCATAAGCATATAAAATGTTAACATTTGGGGAAGCTGAGTGAAGGGATTAAGGGAACTATGTATACTTTGCAACTTCTCAATAAAAGTAAAATTATTTCACAATAAAATTTTAATTAAATTAAAATAAAATAAATTTGTAATTATTGACTAAGAAATGACAGAAATCCAAATATCACTTGAATTAATAGTTGTTTAGTTTAAAATCTATGGAATAAAGCAAACTATTTTCTTCATTTATTGGTAAGTATTAAGTATTTATAAAATTTTCATTTCAGTTGAAAAAAAATGCAAAGATTTTTGCACTATGTAAGAATTTCTAAGTGTGCCTGATAACTACCAAGAAAAGACAATATATGGTAAATTCGTTGCTCATAAACCAAAATTTCAACAAGATAATTATTAGAAATCTTTTCAGAGTCTTTACAGCTAAACACACACACACATATTGAAGGTGGTATAAAGTATGCTTGGGTATATTTGATGGTATTTATTCAGAAGAGTCTGTTCATTTGTTTTTAAAAAGTCTGGAAAAGGATTAAGTCCCCAATCCCTAGCATTTCCTGGAGTTCTATGTGTCACAGATGTATATAACTTTGAATAAACACTGGCAACAGAGAATGAACTAAATAGTAAAAATTAAACCTAGTAAAAGGACCAGTGGTCCTTTTAAAAAAAGAAATTCACTGTGACTTTACTATGGAAGGAAATACCATCATTACCACAGTACATTTTTGCTAAATTTAGGATACTGTACTTGCAGAGCAGTAACTTGAGGGGTGTAATAAAAAAAAAATGGTGGGCAAGGGATGTGGCCTCCCTTCAGAGCTTCTCCCCAGACCTCAGAGAATGCAGAGCCGTACTCAAAAGCAATGCATATACTTTTATATACCATCAGTCTGCCATCTTCACCATCAACATTTACTTTCCACCACCGTCTGACTCACCCAAGCCTCCTAAAGCCCTGCTTTGGAGCCAGTGCCTGCCTTAAATGCTTTATTTTGGGTGTGGTGGTAACATGTATCCAGGAAGATATGAACCTATCCCCCTAAATCATACAGTATTGTAAATCAATGCTAAATTGTTAAAGGAAAAAATAATATTGCAATAAAAACTGCTTTATTTTTATACTTTGAGCCTAGCAACAACCCATGAAGTAGGTTCTATAATAACTTCTATTTCATAAGATGAGGAAACTGAGGCACAGAATGGTTAATTTGCTTGCTAAAGGTTACTGCTAATAAATGGCAGAGATTATTGATTGTAGCTTGACTAGATTTTACTGCTATGCTCTGTTGGAATGTATCACTTACACTTGCTTTTCAGAATTTGTGCAGCCTGGATAATTGCACCAACTTTGCTACTGCTAAGGTGCATCACAGCCTATGCTCCTGGGTACCACTTGCTCTCTAAGACTTTGTGCTCCAGCTCTCCAGCTTCCCTGTGTACAGAAGGTAGTGGTGTTCTCTAGTAGGTAATGGGATTTTCCTTGTATCCTATGAGCCTGGGAAGATGCTCATCCCTTTGTTTCTCTATGTTAGTGATATCTCTTTCTTTGGAGTGGCTTATTTTTTTTCTTGGACACACATTCACTAGTGCTATAGTTGGAGACAGGGCAAGAAAAGAAAGAACTGGAGAGTTCTGTTTAGCTTTGTTCAAATGCAAAGAAAGCTAACAGGGCTTCTTTCCCTCAAATTTTAGATACAAATCTATTAGATTCCAAAAACACATAAGGAAAAATATTTCTTTTTGGAAAAATCATGGAAGAATAAGAGTGCGAAGAGTGAATTTACACAGTGATCAACTATTTACTTGTCAATAATATTTTCATTTATTCAGTGAATGCTTGAATATCTACTACACAAGTGCTGGGTATTGGGGACTGGCATTTCAATGCAGAGTAAGTCAAAATTTGGCCTGAAGGAAAGTCTCACTGTGGAGACCACATGGCGGGTCCCTTCACATGTCTTAACAGTCACAGCTTTCAACAACTCCATGTTTACAGCTGATACAGCTGAGGCTCAGAGAGTTAAAAATATGAGTCGGGATTCAAGTCCAATGACTCCCAAATCCTATTTCCTTTCCAGTTTCACCTCAGCTGTGATCTCGCATTCTTCTGTTTCATTGTTCTCCCCTCAACCTCTTTCTTCAGGTAAACTCACGCATTAGTCTATATGAGTGGCCTTAAACCTACCCTGGAGCATTGAGGCAAAAGAAATAGAGGAAGTAATATTTAGAGGCTAGGAGTGACTTAGCAAAAACTCTAGATATAGGGAGCAAATTAACTGGGGTAGCAAAGAGGATTTAGCGAAATGAGATAAATTCCTAGTATATTATTCCAATCCCACTTTTATAAAATTTTGGGTATTACCTTACCAGCAATTTCAAACTGGCACGGACACTGAGTCCATTGTTAAGATCTGTGGACTGAAATATTTCCTTAAGAAATATTCAGTTGATAACTAAAATAGTTTTTAGAACTAAAATACTATTTTTCAGGAGTTTAATTATAGGGTCTTGCATAGCAGTAGTGGTAGCTATTTTTAAATAACTTAATAAGTAGTATATTTAAACTTTATTCCTTCAAAAAAGTCCCTGGCAGGGACTCCCTGGTGGCGCAGTGGGGTAAGCACCGCTATGTGAAGCATCAGATGCACAGCAGTGGAAGTTCGATCCCCGGCCAGGGAGGGGACCCACATGGCACAGCAGACCTCTCCTCCCTTACCCGCTGCTCCCCTCAGCAGTGTATTTCAGTCGCTCTGCCTATTCTGTTCCCTACTCTGTCTCTGGTGAATCCTCTCACCTCTTGCAACTCTGGCCTGTACCCCAGTTCTTGTAAGCAATAATAAATCTTTTTTTAAAAAAAGTCCCTGGCAGTGACTAGGTCTACTAGGAGTAGGAGGAATAAAGAATTTCATATTTGGCATCATCTTATTGTCATTATTCAAGGTAATTAGAGGAACTAAAGATAAGATAGGAATGAATCCGACCTTTTCCAAATAAGTATTATTATATTTTCTAAAAATAAACCTAGAAGAAACAGAACAGGGAAAAGTGGAATCATCTTAATCTTTCTGATTCATTTATGGAAACTAATTCCTCATCAAAATTCCTTTTCATAGATAAAAGTCTCCCAGTCATTCTTCTGTAAGTCTTCATTCATTTATGCAGACATGCATTTGGTCAGCAAATCCTGGACATCTATATGGTGCCAAGCACACTGCTAACCACAGAGATAAATAAGACACAGTTTCTTTCTGCAAAGAAGCTCACAGGAGATTACAGCAACAGAGGAGTGGTGCAATGATAGATAGCAGAGACAGGTAACTGAGAAGGTAGGCGTGGGCCAGCAGGGTAGAGTCCATGAAATAACACTGGTTTGAGTATTGATGTTTGAACTGAGGATGTGTGTGTGTGTGTGTGTGTGTCTGACTGTGAGATCTGATAAGGAGTTATACAAGTACATACGGTGAGCTTTGGGAACTTGAAGTCATTCATGTTGGTGGAACATCCTGTGTAAGGTAAAATGGTCAAGTGGAAAGAGAGCCTAAGCAGTCAAGCACACAAGCGAGAGCCTTGCTTGCTGTTAATACCAACACTTACTGTTTGCTCACTACGTGCCGGACTCTGTGGATCCACATCGTCTCATGAATCCATCCACTGTCTTATCCTGCAAAGGAAGCTCTATTTCATCATCCCATTTTACAAATGAGAACACTGAGGCATACTTTTAAAGGAGATCAAAACAAGTCTCCCCAAAAATGTGCAACATTTGTAGCAAGTTGATTTGGAGCTAAAAGCAATCAAAACTTGGCAGATTCAGGGAGTTCTTTCCCTCCCTCCTGCTTAAATGTCCACAGGAAAAGGACATGGATCAGAAACAAGAGCTATCACAGTATGAGCAGTAGTATGCAGAAACCTTACTTAAATGAAGTCAAGAGGCTGAAAATAAAAATAATTTAAAAAATACATACTCATGTATAAATCAGTAATCTCTAGGATCCAACAGGCCTTGCATCTGCCACAGGAGGTGATGCTGTTTCTCCTTCCTGTAGAAGTGAAGAGGTGCTCCACGGGTTGTATAAAGGGATGCTAGCCTTTGATTCAGGGAAATGCCTGTGGCTTTCACCATGAACTTTCCAATGGAGAGTCAGCTGTCATCTGGCTACAAATGAAACATTTTAGTAACTCACAGGCTTAAAATCAAATTTAAAAAGAAGCTAAACCAGGCAGAGCAGTTGTTATCCAGAGGGCTGTTCTCCCCTAAATAGGATGCATCCTGAATAGAGGACCAAGTATTACTGGCTTTAATAAGAATCCTCCTATAGGAGATCAGGCAGTCAGAGAAAATCTGCCCAACCAGCCAACCATATGGCTCTCAAATGTGTTACATACTGATAGGGCTGCTGTGATCTCAGCTGGATGCTGAGGATGTCTTCCTATTACTGATTTAAAGTGCAACCCTCCCTGGCTGAAGATGAACTGTAATCTAGGAAGAGCAGTGGATCCACTGTGAGAAAGGGCGGGGCTCTCAAATAACACTTTTGGTAATAAAGAGGAGGAGATAAAGACTTTGTCATTTCTCCACAATAGTCTAGGACAGAGGAGACCCTGATCAGCTCATTCACTCATTCATTGAGTAAATAGTTATCGACCACCTAATTTCTTTAAGCATTGTGACATAAGTGCTGAAGATAAGGAGGTTAGCAAAATCAGATAAAATTTTCTAGGGAGTTTATAGTCTAATGAGAGAAAAGGACATCAATCAAAGAACTACAGATAAGTGTGATAACTATTATATCTTATCAAATACATATGTTTTGTGATATATTTTATGATATAATACAAAAACTGTATTATGTTATCAAATGAATGTGATAGTGTTTTATAATGTAGTGAATGTTTTAAAGAAGTACAGTTAGTTCACACTAACTATTGTTGAAAGGATCTTAGAAATGAACTTGAAATGAAAGATAATAGAATAATTGATATAATAGGAGTTAAGTTCCTAAGACACATTTCTAGTCACAAAAACATCACCAGACTTTTAAATACAGACACCCCCCCCAACTTCTAATATTAAACAATAATTTGTACTCACTCATTATCCAACCTACTTATTCCACTTCAGGAACAAGATGGCCAGAGCGCTTTAGGCAGCTCAGGGCACAGTGTACGGGACAGGACGCCCTCCAGTTGCTGGGTCTGCTCACACACACCCCACATACTCAGTCAGAATTGGAACATTTAGAGATATTAATTTATCTAAGGTGCACATCTTTAGGGTGCAGGAGGAAATTGGAATCGCGAGAGAAAACCCAAGCAGATTGGAAAGAGTGTGCAAACTGTACAAAAACAGAAATCATTTTTTTCCCTCATCAGTATTACAACAAAATGACTTTGAACAAAATGATGTTATTTAAGGACCTACTGTGCACTGTAAACAGAGGAGATCCCCTTTCTCTGGAGACAGAAAGGTTCTCCTTTAGGCAATGAGGATTAAGGGAAGATGTGAAAGGGAAGCAGTAAAAGAGATAACAGTGGAACATTCCAGCCAGGGTGAACCACCAGCCACAAGGCCCTGAGGCAGGCAAAAAAAAAAAAACTACTGACTCAAGAAATTAAAGGTGAGGGGTAGCTAGTTTCAGACCAGGCTGGTAGGCTTGAGAAGACAATAGGAAATTTGCTTCTTTCTGCTGAAAACAAAGGCAGGTCAATAAAAGTGTTGTTTGTGTTAGGAAGTATGTGATATGAGTAGATTTGCATTATTTAAAATGATCCCTGCTGAGGGGCAACTGGATTGGAAGGAAGCAAGAGTTGATTTGTTCCTTTTCTTCCTGCATTTGAAGAATAATTAGTTGTGCACATATCAGCGCTGTCCAACAGCAATTAACATAACGTACATCATTTGGAATCGTCTAGCTGTCACAGTAAATAATGTACATTAAAACTAACGTGTAGATATTTTATTTTGATATTTTATTTTGATTATTAGATCTAAAATGTTATTTCAACAAATAATTTTTAAAAAAATTTGTATTTCGCATTTTTTTCTTACCAAGCCTTTGAAATCTGTGGTATATTTCACATATCTCAACTTGAGCAAAAATATTTTCTGTGCCGCTCATTTTCAGTAACAGAGAGGAGTCCTCCAGGAGGTAATCTACGACGCAGACTTGACCAATGTACAGGCAGATGTCAAGTCCAAGTCGGAGGGCAGCAATCTGTAGCAAGCGCCCGCCTCCTACCTCCTTTTGGGTTCGTAATCACAGCTTCAAACCGGGCACGCCTATCAGTTCTCACACCTGCTAAGCTCGCCGCGGCCCCACCCATTGTCTTTTGGCAGGATAAGGCCTCAGCCCAAGCAGAAGACAGAGGGGCTGTGCTTCCTGGTGGAATCTAGGCCCCCCCATTACACAGGGTGAAACTGGTATTTAGAAGGGTGAATTATGCCCAGGTACAAGTACACGAGTCATCCAGTTCAGTCAATAGGCTCAGCTCACTAATAGTAAATTGCTTCATCCCAAAAGCGGATAAACCCCAGAGCAGTCCCTTATAAGGAAACAGAACTTGAGGTCTCGGGCCCTCAGAGATGAGAGTGGAGTCACTGAACTGAAGAGCCGATGCCGGAGGGAGTCATTCCGTCCTACACCGGGTAGGTGGGCGCCGGCCCGCCTCAGTCCTCACAGAGGTTCCAGGCCCCGCCTCTCAGAGACAACAGCCAATCCGAGAGCCGCGACTTGGCTAGCCGTGTAGCCCCGCCCCCTGGCCGGCCGCGCCCCGCCGGCAGTGACGTGCCCCGCCCCACAGCCGCGGGATTCAAACTCCCGGAAGCGGCGTCCCTAGCGGAGGGTGTGCCTCGGTCGGCTCGATAGCCGCGCTTCGCCTCAGGGATTCTCTGCTTGCGGAAAGGCGACTGGTGAGGGTGGCTACCCGAGGCTAGAGCCATCCGCCCCGAGGCCCGTCCGGACCGCGAGGGAGGCGGGGTTCGTGGGCAGATCGCCTTCACCGGGACTCGATCTCCGCTCGCCGGGTTACATGCCCCCTTTTCCGGGCGCTCTCTTTGTGCCTGGCACCGAGCCGGGCGCCTCACGACTGTGGTCGTTTTGACACCTCCTTTCAACTTTGCGGTGGGTATTATCGCTCCCTTCCTGTGATTTGGCCAAGGTCTTTCGTTAGTACAGCTTTTTGCCGATTAGTGTTTTCAGATTAATTCTACAAACATCTTCGATTTTGAGAAGAGAAAATAAGTGCCTCTTTGCAATTTTCCTTTGCCTGTCTGCCTGCCCTTGTGAGCTCTTATTTGAGGGTCTTTGTAAGGTTCGCCTCCCCTTGTAGACGATGTGACCTGTAAAAGATGCCTCATGCAGTTTGCTGGATGCAAATGTTTCTTTGGTCACGTCGATCAACAGATATTTTCTCTGCACCTGTTGTTTGGCTCTCAGGGTGGCAATGTAATTCAAGATCTGCCCCTGAAACAATTGTTGAACGAATGAAAAAGGCTGGGAGTCTCCCTGAGTACCAGATTGTGGCCCGTGGCTTGTGTTACTTACTAGAATTCGCAAAGGGAAGCCTTCCTGAAGAAGACACAGCTGGGCAAGGCAGAATTTGAGCGGTGACATGACTGGAGTTGAAAATACAGGGGATGCCAGTGGGTAGGACTAAATTGTGAGGGCATGGGAAATCCTAGCTGGATTCTAGGCCAGAAGTTAGAAACAAGAAAGTCTTTCATTGCAGGAGTTCTGCAAATGTCCAGAGGTTCCTTCCAATTCTCTGATCTATAAGGTTCCACCATTCTGTACTTCAGTGACATGCTTGAAAAGTAGTCAAGGTGGTGTCAGCAAAGCATACTGGAAAGGACTTCCTGTAGCAGCCATTTCTTGAGACACTTCAAGTTTGCATTTACCTCAAATGTTTTCCTAGTTATCTTACCTTTTCATCTCAGAATGGGCAAAAACATCTGGGGCTAATCTTTTGGTAACTGGTCTGTTTAGTTCAATCTACACAGTTCTAGTAGTGTCAGGCTCTCTGATTTCATACGGGATGACACCAAAAGTCACTTCCACAGAGAGGCTTCCCCCCCCCACCTTATCTAAGTAGGTTCCCCTGTTTTTCACTGCTGTCATCGATCACTGTACTCTTCTTTTCCTGTGTGCTATTTTACAATTTAAGAATCTGTTTGCGTGTTGTTGCTTGCCTTTTTGAATGGATTGAAAGTTCCATGATGTAAGAGAACTCCCCTTCCTGTCCTTTCTTCTTCCCCCTTTTTCCTTTGTCGCTTTCCTTTCCCTTCCTGGTAAGAGTAGACTCCTCAGTATTTTTTGATCACATAAATGGGTTCATATTCCTCTAGATTCCTTACTCACATCACCGCTATTTTTTCTTAGGATCTATCAGGTGAAAAAATACTTTTAAACCTACTAATTAAAGCCACTTTTATTGTATGTTTACTCTGTTTCACTGTCTATCTTGTTCCAATAATCGATGTTATACACTTATTTCTAAACTGTAACCTAGTACTGTTAGCAGATGTAGAGCTTCTTCTCACTTATTCTTAATTCCTGTTATTCTTGAATTCCTTGAACACTGTGGCTCTTTTTCTTATAAATCTTTAATCTTGAGATATTTTCACATCTTCCCTCTGTGCTAAAACAGGACATACCTTTCTTTATGTTTAATAATGGCATTCTGACATCTATATACTCGAGTTATATTACTTTAGCACTAGTTTTTTATTCTTGCATAAAATACGTCTTTGATTGTGATGTGCTTATTTCAGGCTTCATCTAATGGTTTAATCATTGGTTATCCCTTCCTATTTTTCAAAAGACTTTTCTATTGAAGTATGACACACAAAAGTGTACAAGTTGACATCTTTTTAAAGAGCAAATGCGCTGGGTATTAGATCTGGGTATCTAATACCCAGATTTAAAAACAAATTACCAGCAACCTTACCCTCATACATACTCCAGTGGTTTGGCTATATCATTTCTATTTGGAAAGACAGTTTCATCTGTTTTGCAGTTAGGTTAGTAGACCTTTTCAAACCTGATATTTGATCTTTTAGTCTTATAAAATATAATTATGTTTTTATTTTATAGATAATTTCAGAGATGTCTTCCAGAAGTCCCAAAGACTTAATCAAAACAAAATGGGGATCAAAGCCCAGTAACTCCAAATCAGAAACTGCATTAGAAAAATTTAGGGGAGAAATTGCAGCCTTAAAACCATCGGTGGATGAAATCACAATTGGAAAAGGAAAGCTGACTGATAAAGAAAGACACAGACTTTTGGAGGTAAATGGCATTATAAATCTTTTAAGTTGTAGTAGGCTTTGTTGTCAAAGATGAGAAAGTATTTTCTCAGTAATTATCTAGTTTTTCTATTCACCAAATGTAAAAAATATCAAACATAAACATGTCAAAGTATTTATGGAGATCAAACTTTAATGTGAATATTTTTATAACCCAGCTTCAGTATTTTGCCAGATTTTCAAGTAATCATTGTTTTTGGTATTTTGTTTGGTTTTTGTTTTTAGATAAAATCATTGCCATATATTGGCATTTTGTTTTCTGTAAAGCTGTCTTTCAGATTGACTAATTTACAGTTTGTTATGGCATGTCATTAAAGCAGGGATTTATTAGAACTAGAATAATTTTAAATTTAAATCATGACCTTATTTTTTCTTTCTTTTTGCTAAAATAACTGTATTGCTCATATTTAGAAAATAAATGGCCTGTATTAAATAGAACCATTGGATTTCTTTACATTTTGTTTTATAGGATATCATCAAACTAAATGATATATTATTTTTTAACAACATAAATTGAGGAAAATACTTAGTAAGCATTGAGAAATGATCCATCACCATTTCTTAGACATGACGATTACTTTGCAATCTGGTGAAGGAATCACATAACTTCCCTGGGAGATCTCTTCCCAGATTACTCTACTTTAGACAAATATCATTCAGCTTAATCAGTTCAATCTGTTGAAATTAAATTTCCAGTAACTTCTGCCTATTTGTTCTAATTGTAGCCATTAAATTTAACTAAAATCCTCCTATTTTCACAGTTATCCAACTCAATTATCCCCATTGTATATTTGAACAATTTTTTGCCCCCCCATGCAAGTTTTTAGTTTTATATCAGAATGTAAAGTAATTCTGTAAACATTTTCTATTAGCTCATTTCTCGTGCTTTCTTATGCCAGCAGCAGTTTCACAAGCATGCCTTCTTTATCTTTTCAATCCTTCAAAAGGATGAATACCTTGGAGGTGTTTACCCTCTAGATTTGATACCAAGTCATCTATTAATAGGAAGCAAGTAAATACACCTTTATCCAGCTGTAACCTTCCATAATTTTTAAGTTCTGTGCTTCAAGTTCTTTTTTTTTTTTAAATTTTTTTTTTTTTTTAAGATTTATTTATTTATGCATACAAGCACTGGGGCACAGGCCAGAGGTGTGGCGGGGGGGGGGGGGGGGGGA